>JABUQX010083613.1:0-33208 GCA_015478945.1 Trachelipus rathkii | reverse complement strand
AGTGATATAGTGTGTATAAGTGTCATAGTGTATTTGTGTATAAGTGATATAGTGTGTATAAGTGTCATAGTGTATTTGTGTATAAGTGATATAGTGTGTATAAGTGTTAGAAAAAGACTAACTCATAGTAGGAAGCATCCTAGCAACTTGTAATATACACCAATCGAATCCTCATACCTTATAACCTAGGGGTAGACACCCATATTAGGGCTATTCTAGGCTCAGGGGAGGCTAGAAAAGGCTTGAAAAAAGTGGCACTCAGTTGGCACTATGTGGCACTCACTTGGCACTATGTGGCACTCACTTGGCACTCATTGGCACTCACTTGGCACTCATTGGCACTCATTGGCACTCATTGGCACTCACTTGGCACTCACCTGGCACTCATCTAATACTCATAGAATAATCATAGAACACTAATAGAACATCACTAGATACTTCTTACGGTGATTGGGAACCATCAAAGCCATCAAAAAAGCTACAAGGTCAAAAAAGTTACAATGCCAAAATTGTACCGTAGAATACAAAAGGGTTGACCGAAAAATTTGGGTTCTCAAAGTTGTCCTATGGAAGACCAAAGGGTTGGTCGAAAAATTAGGGCTGCCTAAAAATTAAGGATGGCCAAAAATCAGGGTGGGCCAAAATTGACCCATGGAAGACCAAAGGGTTGGTAGTGTGTTTGTACGTGTGTATAAGTGTAAATGTAAGTGTCTATGGGTAAATGTAAGTGTCATAGTGAATGTGTGTATAAGTGTCATAGTGAATGTGTGTATAAGTGTGTGTGTGTGTGTGTGTGTGTGTGTGTGTGTGTGTGTGTGTGTGTGTGTGTGTGTATGGGTAAATGTAAGTGTCTATGGGTGAGTGTAAGTGTGTATAAGTGTCATAGTGAATGTGTGTATAAGTGTCATAGTGTATGTGTGTATAAGTGACATAGTGTGTATAAGTGTCATAGTGTAAGTGTCTATGGTTAAATGTAAGTGTCTATGGGTAAATGTAAGTGTGTAAGTAAATCTGTGTGTGAGTGTAAGTAAATCTGTGTGAGTGTAAGTAAATCTGTGTGTGAGTGTAAGTAAATCTGTGTGTGAGTGTAAGTAAATCTGTGTGTGAGTGTAAGTAAATCTGTGTGAGTGTAAGTAAATCTGTGTGTGAGTGTAAGTAAATCTGTGTGTGTGTGTGGGTAAATGTAAGTGTGTAAGTAAATCTGTGTGTGTAAGTGCCATAGTGAATGTGTGTATAAGTGACATAGTGTGTATAAGTAAATCTGTGTGTGAGTGTAAGTAAATATGTGTGAGTGTAAGTAAATCTGTGTGTGAGTGTAAGTAAATCTGTGTGTGTAAGTAAATCTGTGTGAGTGTAAGTAAATCTGTGTGTGTGTGTGTGTGTGTGTGTGTGTGTGTGTGTGCGCGCGTGCGTGTGTAGATGTGACCGAAATATCAAGGTCAAACAAGGTTAAGACATCAAAAAAAGGGTTCTCAAAAAATTAGGGTTCTCAAAAAATACCGTGGGCCAAAAATGACCCATGGAAGACCAAAGGGTTGGTCGAAAAATTAGGGTTCTCAAAAAATTAGGGTTCTCAAAAAATTAGGGTTCTCAAAAAATTAGGGTTCTCAAAAATTAGGGTTCTCAAAAAATTAGGGTTCTCAAAAAATTTGGTTTCACAAAACTTTGTTCTCAAAAATTAGGGTTCTCAAAAATAGGGTTTCTCAAAAAATAGGGTTCTCAAAAAATTAGGGTTGCCAAAAAACTAGGGTGCACGTACAATCAGTTGCTTACGCAACCGTTTGGCGCAACCCTTCTTCGAAGGGTTGCAAATAGGGTTCTCAAAAATTAGGGTTCTCAAAAATTTGGGTTCTCAAAAAATTTGGGTTCTCAAAAAATTTGGGTTCTCAAAAAATCCGGGTTCTCAAAAAATCCGGATTCTCAAAAAATCCGGGTTCTCAAAAATCCGGGTTCTCAAAAAATTTGGGTTCTCAAAAAATTTGGGTTCTCAAAAATCGGGGTTCTCAAAAAAATCGGATTCTCAAAATCAGGTTCTCCAAAAAATCCGGGTTCTCAAAAAAGTCGGGTCCTCAAAAAAATAGGGTTCTCAAAAAGGTCAAGGCCCAAAAAAGTTAAGGTAAAAAATTCAGGTTGCCCAAAAGGTCAAGGCCAAAAAAGGTCGCGGTCAAAAAGGTCAAAGGGCAGGTAAAATTTGGTATATATATATACAAAACACTACCAACAACCCTCAGCTATTTTTAGTTTTTGAGGTTCGCATGAGGAGTGCAAAATTTTGAATGACTGTGAGATATCAGGTATAGTTGTTTTGTTATGTTCCGTGAATAAATGTTCGTATATTTTACTAGGTTTAAAGAATTAGAAGTTAAAAGTAAAACTTATATAATAATAATAATAATAATAATAATAATAATAATAATAATAATAATAATAATAATAATAATAATAATAATAATAATAATAATAATAATAATAATAATTGATGCAATTGAAATACAAAACTTACTTGCAAATCTGAATAAATTTCCTAAATTACCCCATGACTTACAACCATACACTATAGGTGCCAAACATATCGTCGTAATAAAATTTATTTTTATTTTTTTCTTTTTGTTGTTATGAATTGGCCACTCAGCATTTTTTGTACGTAAATTGTTCATTCTTAAACACCTTTTATAAAAATTATTCTTTAACATACATGATACAACCCTTACTTATTTTTAATGCATTATTTAACTTATTTTAATTTTATTTACAAAAAGGTTTGGGTGACCCCACCGGGAAATCCCATCCAGGTTGGCAAGAATAGAATCAGAAAGCTGAAGACAAGAGGCAATTGTAGATGCAAAAGAGGAGGCAGATTTTAAATGAGTGGAAGAATGGAAAGTTGAGTCATCGGCATAAGAGTGAACAGAGTTAGAAGTACAGCTGAGGAGGAAAAAGTTGCTCCGTCAAAAAGTGCTGATATGGAGCGATCAGAGAGAAAGCTTGACAAAAGTAAGCAAAAGAAGGAGGAAACCCAAAGGAAGAAAGATTAGAGAGAAGTGATGCATGCCATACCAGGTCAAGAGCTTTAGATATGTCAAGCGTCAGCACACAAGACTCCCCATAGTCCCTGAGGGCAGAAGACCATAAATCTATTAGATAGGAAAGTATGTCACCAGTTGAGCTTCGAGCGTCGAAAACCATACTGATGATCTGAAAGAAGGGAATGAAACTCTAAGTGATCCAGGAAATGAGAGTTTAGAAGAGTTTCAAAGATTTTAGATAGAATAGAAGTGAGAGTTATAGGGCGATAGTTGGAAGAATCAGAGAGGCTACCTTTTTTGGGGATTGGCTGGACATATGCGCGCTTCCAGCACTGAGGAAATATATTTGTATTAAGGCATAGAGTAGAGTTGAACGAGGACAGGCACCAGCTCAGGAGCACACTCAAAACACGAAGAGGAATGCCATCCAGGCCACTAGCCTTCCTGACGTTCATGTATCTCCTGATCATGCGTAATCACAAGAAGAGACATGGAAAACCTAGGAGAAAAAGAAATAGGAGGAGGGATACCGGAATCATCCAAGGAATAATTAGTTAAAAAAAAAGGCCGAAGAGGTTAACCTTTCTATTTGTAAAGTTAGCAAAAGATCCATCAGAACGAATAAGAGGAGGGAAGAAAGATTTACCAAAGTTATTAGAGATGTTTTGGCAAGAGACCAGAAATTTTTATCAGTAGGAGAATCAAGTAGGTTGACACTTTACATATATATATATATATATATATATATATATATATATATATATATATATATATATATATATATATATATATATATATATATATATATATATATATATAAATATATATATATATATATATATATATATATATATATATATATATATATATATATATATATATATATATATATATATATATATATATATATATATATATATATATATATATATATATATATATATATATATATATATATATATATATATATATTATATATATATACATACATATATATATATATATATATATATATATATATATATATATATATATATATATATATATATATATATATATATATATATACTATATATATATATATATATATATATATATATATATATATATATATATATATGATAATGCATAATTAGGAATTAACCCAAATAGAACATGAATAAACCTTTGAAGCGGATCTATGTAAAGATTCATAGAAATTTATAAGGATTCCTTTTAATAATACAAGCATATAATAATAATAATAATAATAATAATAATAATAATAATAATAATAATAATAATAATAATAATAATAATAATAATAATAATAATAATAATAATAATAATAATAATAATAATTATAATAATAAAAGAAAAATTAAGAACAATAATAATAATAATATTAATAATTATGAAAATAATAATAATAATAATAATAATAATAATAATAATAATAATAATAATAATAATAATAATAATAATAATAATAAAATAATAATAATAAAAATAATAATAAAATAATAATAATATTAAAATAACAATAATAACAATAATAATTATAATAATAATATTAATTATAAAAATAATAATAAAAATATTTATAATTATAATAATAATAATAATAATAATAATAATAATAATAATAATAATAATAATAATAATAATAATAATAATAATAATAATAATAATAATAATAATAATAATAATAATAGTAATAATAGTAATAATAGTAATAATAATAATAATGATAATGATAATGATAATGATAATGATAATGATAATGATAATGATAAATGATAATAATAATAATAATAATGATAATAATAATGATAATAATAATAATAATAATAATAATAATAATAATAATAATAATAATAATAATAATAATAATAATAATAATATAATAATAATAATAATAATAATGATAATAATAATGATAATAATAATAATAATAATAATGATAATAATAATGATAAAAATAATAATAATAATAATAATAATAATAATAATAATAATAATAATAATAATAATAATAATAATAATAATAATAATAATAATAATAATAATAATAACATCATTGATCACATAATAATAACAATCACAATAACAACAATAATAATAATAATAATAATAATAATAATAATAATAATAATAATAATAATAATAATAATAATAATAATAATAATAATAATAATAATAATAATAATAATAATAATAATAATAATAGACTTCAAAATTTGGGAACTATCCCAAATCGTCGACAGGTCATGCGGTTGACACGCCATTTTCAGAATGTCAGAAAAGTGGCAAATCGTCGACAAGGAAAATTGATCGGCAGGTGAGATAGTCGAATTTTTTGAAAAAAAATCTGTAGAACATTTTCCTTACCAGTTTGAATATTTTTCTGAATGTTTTTTTTTTTTAAAAATGTGTCGACTTAATCATTTTTTTTTAAATCGATATATCGATAATAATTTTTTTTCCCGATATATCGATCATAAAAATTTAATCGATATAAAAAATTAAATCAATGCCTGTCAACTAACTATTCGATCACTGTTTGATCATTACGATTTAATGTGTCGACTGATTGGACACCTTATGAGAAAATGTCTACCATTTTCCTACCATATTCATTTGACCATTCCAGATCATTTTATAAATTACATAAAAAACGTTTATGTTCATTGTGAACATCAAACATAAATTCACCAAGTCTCAGCATATTTAGCTGTTTTACAATCAAAATTTTGAGCAGCGCAGCACATTCCCCACGTTATCACCAATTGAGCATCTCAGATTTCTGACCAGGTTATTAATTGCAACTTTAAGAATTCTAAGACAATTAGTTTGAGTCCCCAAATATGCAAATTAATATGAGGTTAGGCAAGAAAAAATACAGCATTCGTAGAGTCTTTAAAGGTAGAATTTCAAGTAATGAGTAAATCACGCCAACGGATCCGTCCAATTTAGAGACATCAAAGGAGGTATACATGTCAAAGCGCAAACTGTTCTGCAATATTAGACCAAGTTAGCTAAAACTTCTTACATTTTTTTATGGCCATTTAGGCAATTTTAAGATCAAATGGTAATAGAGGTCTAGGCGTAATAAGAATGCATTTAGATTTTAATTGATTAATAACAATTTTATTAGCATTGCTTCAAGTCTCAATTGATCTCAAATCATTCTCTGAATTGCTAAGGATAACTCCTAAGTCAGTATCAGTAGAGTAAACAACCAATTCATCAGCATACAGAAGCAAAGCAGATCGTGGTACTGCTTGTACAATTTCATTGATAAAACATTAAAAACAGAGGACCCAGACAAGATCCTTGTGGAACACCGACCGCCACACGTAGAGCACGTTAGGAGTAGCCAACGAAATTCACGTGATGTCTCCTGCTAACAAAATAAGATGTAATCAGTTCCAGGGGATCACCTTTTATACCATACAATGCTAATTTTTTTTAGTAGACGCTCATGAGGAAAGTGACAAATGCTTTGGTGTATTCAAGAAATACTAAAAAAAAAGTAGAAAGTTTTTTCACAAAAAGTTTTATGATGTAGATATAATAAATTTAGTGCAGCGTCCTGTATAGATTTGTTAGATCTAAAATCAAATTGGAAATTACTTAATAAGCCGTTTTCTTCAAAATATGAACGATGAATATAGAAAATCCTCTCAAATATCTTAGAAAAGGTCTGGAGAATCCGAAATTGGTCTATAGTTCATTTTATCCTTGGTATTGCTAGATATAAATATGGGAATCACCCGAGCTATTTTCAAAACATCAGGGAAGATGAACTCCCTAATACAAGTACTAAATAATAATAATAATAATAATAACAATAATAATAATAATAATAAAAATAATAACAGGAGCAAGAATAACAATAAAATTAAAATAATACTAATAATAATAATAATAATAATAATAATAATAATAATAATAATAATAATAATAATAATAATAATAATAATAATAATAATAATAATAATAATAATAATAATAATAATAATAATAATAATAATAATAATAATATTAATAATAATAATAAGAGGAACAAAAATAATAATAATAATAATAATAATAATAATAATAATAATAATAATAATAATAATAATAATAATAATAATAATAATAATAATAATAATAATAATAATAATAATAATAATAATAATAATAATAATAATAATAATAATAATAATAATAAAATTTTCTGCCACGATAAATTTGAGAGATCAGTTTTCAGAATAGAAAATATAATAATGCATTCTATATTAGGTTATCATCTGACAAGAACACGACTTCTTTTCTCAACTTATAAATATATCATGTACGGAAAATCTGTCCGCTTCTAGGATACATATGATTTTCATTTGTTATATATATATATATATATATATATATATATATATATATATATATATATATATATATATATATATATATATATATATATATATATATATATATATATATATATATATATATATAATCGTATATTAAAAATATATGACCTAATTAAAATACTAAATAAACTATGAAGCAGTCTCACATAGATAAAATAAACAAACACACACACACACACACCTGTATATAAATACAAATACATACAAAACACACTTTTAAAATATTAAAATAAGGCTAAAAGCCACGAACTTTCGAGGATAGATTATCACTCACCGTGTAGGAGTGAATAAAAGAAATACTAAGATTAATATAAGAAAAAACGCTCAAACCTATATGTTGTTAGAAATCCAATCTGACTACTAAGTCACGAAAATGGCTACTGGCCTCATAAAAGTGCTTTAAAAAAGAAAAAAAGAAAAAAAAAATCTTCTTAAAATATGATTTTTCAATTAGATCTAAATTAAACTTGACTTTTATTATTATTATTATTATTATTATTATTATTATTATTATTATCTTATTATTATTATTATATTATTTCTTATTATTAATTATAAATAAATTATAATTCATTATTATTATTATTATTATTATTATTATTATTATTATTATTATTATTATTATTATTATTATTATTATTATTATTATTATTATTATTATTATTATTATTATTATTATTGTTATCATGCCTTTTGAAAGTATTACTTACTAATAATGAAGGACTTTAACAGAAAATATCTTGGACGTAATATTTGGATTAATAATTTGGTCTTCCGTGCGTCTAAGGTTGAGTCATATGCGGAATTATTTTTATTCAGTCCGAGACTTTACTTATGTTATTACTTTCTTCTCTTCGAATTTTCTTCCTACTCTCATTATTATATATATATATTATATTATATATATATATATATATATATATATATATACTTATATATAGTATATATATATATATTTTATATAATTATATATTGTGAGTTCTATATATAATATATATATATATATATATATATATATATATATATATATATATATATATATATATATATATATATATATATATATATAGTATATATATATATATATATTATATATATATATTATATTTTATATATATATAGATAAATATATATATATAACTACTATATATATATATATATATATATATATATATATAATATATATATATACCTATATATATATATATTATATATATATATATATATTGTCTTCCTTATGGTGGGCAAAGGCCGAAGCTTACTAAATTCACCTGAATTGGAGAAGTTGGAATCAAAGGTCGACATGCCCTGATACACGGCGTTTAAAATCGTGCATATCAAACAATGTTAGAAAAATAGATGAAAAGTGTGCGTTTGTTTCATACTTTACCATTGTGGTGCAAATGAGACTGAGCATAACTGTTAAGTCTAGGATCAGAGTTGGAGAGAGAGAGAGAGAGAGAGAGAGAGAGAGAGAGAGAGAGAGAGAGAGAGAGAGAGAGAGAGAGAGAGAAGAGAGAGAGCAGAAGAGAGAGACGAGAGAGATGAGAAGCAGAGAAGAGAGAGGAGAGAGAGGAGTCGCACTGAGCTCTCTTCAAAGGAGGAAGTACTCGACAAGAAGGGTTCAAAATAGCAGTGTCCACTGTAATAGCGATATTAGAAGGGGAGCGATGCATCCATACGGTGGAAAGAGAGATATTGAAGAGGGTTATTGAGAGTAGGAAGAGTTAAGAAGTCGATAAGTCTTAGACTGTACCACATTAAAAAGAACAGTTATGAATGCATCCATCCCTAAATGTGAGGCATAATCAGTACAGGGAAAGCAACATCTACTATACAGAGCAAGAAACTGGGTTTCGTGAGAAGAAGTTCCAAAGACTCATCAGAACCACCAAAGCTCTCTGACGTTTATTTAAAAAGAGAAATAATGGAAGCTAGTCCCAAATGATCGACAGGGTAAAATGTTAGACATGTTAAAATAGTCGACATTTTCACAAAAAAATCTGTCAACCATTTTGTCGTGTAAGAATAATATGTGTCGACGCTTTGAACACTTTCTGAAATTTTGGTAATAGTTTAGCCGAGGTGAATAAACTTTACGTAACTATTGCATTAAAACTATACACTTTTAATTTACAAAAATGGTATCAAAAAAATTCTTTTGTGAAGTTTTTTTTACAATTTCACGCGACATTTTAATGTAATATGTTTCAATAAAAATATTAACAAAGTAACGCTACAAAACCACATAACTTTTTGCCTTTATTCGTGCGGATGTAGGGAGGAAGAAAACGTAAAAAATGTTTGTATCAGATTATTCGATATCGAGTATTATCAATCTTTGATCGATAACATCGTTCATCGATATATTGTTTTTCTATATCTCGATTTTTTCCTTTCCCGATATCAAGGATTCGGATTATTGAACTGAAATGAAATAATAATATGTATGTGAACTCAAGTCAGTAATACTAAACAATTATCGTTGGATCATATATTTTACTGATCGCCGTCCAAATGTTGTGGATTCTCTCTTTATGTTTGGGAAATTTTCTTTTAAAAAGAAACTCTGCTATGTGACTATCTAAATGCTGTTTTCGATTGCCATATCTAGGCACGCCGGACCTCACTTCCCGCCAAAACCTTTCTATTTGTTGCGTATTTGCACCCGTTTCCGGATCAATAAAATTAATAGTGTGATTTACTGTAAGGTGTTGAAAACCTTCAGATTCCAGGCAGTTATAGGCTTTCCAACAATCGCTAATTATTGTTGTGCCTGGTGCAATGTATTTTTTTATTAAAGGAAGTAGAGTATCGCGGCTTCGATTACCTACTGTCACAATACACAATAAATGTTTCTCTACTTTCTCTTTCAATGCCGCCAAATATCCAACTACCTTTAATTTCTCTTCCTTTGTTATATTTGCTTTTACCGATTTTCGCTTCGTCGATTTCAACTGTTTTTCCACACCACCAATAGTTTTTGAATTAGTATATACGAATCTAAAACATACCTCTCGCAAATAATTGCTCCAGTCAACGACAGTAACTTTGCTAATATCTAATTCGTTTTCTATGAAACTTTGACGGGGATGTGGTATTAAAGACCAATAAGCCACGAATTTACAAATTTTATCTACATCAATACGGTGTTTTTCGAAAAATGTACCCTTAAATTTAGAAACAAAGTTGCGACATATAACTGATTTTCTTTTATTTTTTACCTACACTATATTTGTTTTTGTACAACGGAATATGTTTTTATTTTTATCAAACCACATAGGATTTCCGCATTTTTTACATATTTTATGCTCGCACAGCACTTTATGTTTGTATAAAAAATTAAATAAGTTTTCACTATTTTCGCATAATACTAAAAAAGAATTCAAAGTTTATCCACATTAAACACAAGGGCAAGGATTTTGTTCTGCACTCGCACTACACGAAGCCATGCTATATGCAATACTAAACATTCGAACACGATTTTTAGAGGGAAAAAAGCCTTTCATTATTATTCTTTTTTATTAATGCAAGGTTATACGTAAAAAAATAACACTATAATATATTATATATAGTTATATATATATATATATTATATATATTATTATATATATATATATTATTATATATATATATATATATATTATTATATATATATATATATATATATATTATATTATCTATTATATATATATATTATTGGAAATGTTCTTGGCAGAACTTTCTAAAGTGCAATTAGAACAGTTGAGTGAACTGCTCACTCCAGTAAAGAGGGTTCGCCTATTAAAATTAAAGTTAAATCTAACCTATAAGCTTAAATATTAGCAAAATATAGAAAAATAACTCCCATATATATTCATAAAATAAACGTTTTAAATAAAAATTTCCAAATATTAAAACTTGGAGGTTGCCTTGTATAGTATAAGGCTTAAGGTAGTGTGTAAGTAGTTGTTAGGATAATTTCTAGCTCAGAGGCAAATAATAAATATCTTCAAGGCTAAGAGAATGGCCCAAATCTAAAACTAGGCTTAGGAATAGAGTAAGAGGTGAGTAAGAAATAAAATAGCAGATAGGTAGTAGATCCTGGCCTAACTTTCGTTTGGGAACTAAAATTCTCTATATTAATAATAGAACTTTATTATACCATGAATGATAGCAACTATTGTATTACAGTTAAATAATTACATAACGTTACTCTATTTCTTAGTATATATAGTACAGCAAATTTTTAAAATAGCGTTCGCTAACAGATCGCTCACTGGCTTTGAATTCTTAACTTAGCGGCGCTGATCCATTTTTATAGTACCAGTAAAGCCTCGCTTCAAAGTTAAAAACATGCCTTTTAGGCGTTGCATATGGATATTTTGCAAACACAAAATTCTAATTTGTGAAAATAGAGACAGAATATTCTTTAATTTTTTGTAACCATTTTTAAATCCTACTTCAAATAGAAAATAGTTATAGAAATAGAGAAGGTTTAAACAAGATAATATTTTAACAACACTCGACAAAGAAGAATTTGCTGAGGACACAAAACATATGAAAGTCTTATTGCTCTTAGCAAATTAAGGGAAGCAGTGTTCAAAGTGCAAGAATTTTTTTAAAACAAATTTCAATCCATAGCACATGTATAAATAAACATATCAAAAATAAAGTCACATGATGCAAGTTTCTTGTAACAATATAACTTCAATGCTAAGACAAATAAAGTACTAAGTAGGTACTAAATCAAGAGTTCAAGCATATGTTGTACAATATAGGCAAAATATTCAAAATATGGTAATCACTAAGGAATTCAGAATAATTATTTAAATATAATTGAACAGTATAAAAAATAAGTTTAAAAAATAACAAATAATTGATAAAAAAAAAAAAGTAAAATTTTAAATTAAAAGTTTAGCTTTGAACAAGCTTGCTTAAGACACAGCATACCTACAAACAAACAAAGAACAGACAAAAAAAAAAAAGGCAATAGGAGTATAATCTAGCACTGTTGGGCAACCTGTTTAATGCCAGATTAAAGTGAGAAAAACGCTCAAGGAGCAAATAATTTTTTTTTTTTAACTATAAAAAAGTAGAAACTGAGTCAAATAAATATTTTTTAAAAACATGCTAAAGGCAAATATGTGGGGACAAACATGTGATATAAGTAGCAAAGGCTAATTAATGTAAAGGTTTGTAAATGTTATAAAACCAACAGCTCAAAATATGAAGGACCAACATGATATAAAATGGTAGGTCATGCAAATATTTACAAAGCCAAAGGCCAAATTAATACAGCTGTAAATCCCTCACTAAGTTAATTTCAAAAACTATGTAGTATCTAATTCTAACTTTCCGTGATGTAAAAGGATGCTTCATAAGAAACAAATATTTTGTTTCTAATAATTCTCCTAGTATGTATTCAGCTTAAGTTTTTACTAAGAATATAATGTCTAACTAAAGTTTTTTTTCTTTTTTTAAAAACCTTAGTTTGTTCTTAAAACTCTAAATTTAGGACTTAAAAAGGTCATGTAAATGTTTAAAAGCAAAGCCAATAAAGACCCACATATATATTAAGGTCATGTAAAATATTTAAAAAAATGTAATGTATGTAAGTCAAATTTATTAAATTTTTTAAAGACAATGAACAAAAAAATTGTAAAAGCTTTTGAAAAAGTTTTAGAAACAATAGTGTTTATCCTTTTATTGCAACTTTAAGGGAGACAACCAAAGATAGAAGTTTAAAGACAAATCTGTTAACGGCGGAAACGTCTGAGACAGTAGTCTATAAAATATTAAGCAAATTTAATGTAATTAATTTAAAACTTAAAATAAGCCTAATAATGCATAAGAGCAATGTTTAAAATATTTAAAAATGTTTCATGCAGAAGCACAATATGTTAGGTAATAGTAGAGCAGAAGTGTACCACTACGATTCTTAGAAAATCACAGCACAAATTTATTATTAGGCCTAAATACAAAGTGTAATTCTAACAATAACAAATATTAGTAAAACTTTAAATTAAATGTCTTCAAAATAAGATAAGGCAGTGAAACTTACGTCGGCCTTTCGTATATGGAAGATCATCAAAAATTTCCAAAAGCTTAATGGGTCGTTTAATCATAAAGAAATTTAAAATATATAAAAGGAATTATTATAAGCGTGCACACACCATAAGAAGTCTTGGGACAATCCCAAATACATGCAGGCCTAGGAGAAAACTTATTACAGGATGCAGCTATTTTTCAAGCCATACATTATTTTGGGTCAGACTTTATTCCATTTACTTTAGGTTCAAAACAAATGCATTAATGCCCAAGTACCACTAAAAAAGGTAGAACTGATGCAAGCAGGTCAGGCAAAAACCCAAACAAACTGTGAGATTCATCTCTAAGCAAAGTTTAATTTGTACCTAGAATGGAAGCTAATCAGATCTCATCAATACACCCAAGTATTCAGCTTTAATGAAATAATTTATCTAACAATGCACAGGATTTATGTATGGAGCATCTAATTTAGCCAAATAATCACACACAAAAAAATCTAACTTGTTTGAAAGGCACTTTCAGCACTTGAAACTTAGGCTAGAAGGGTTTTTTGCAAAATTAATTTTAATTGAGGGAACAGGCTCTTCGCTTGCACTATAGATTTTATTATTTAAGGCCAAAGTGATAATGCTAAATTATTATAAATTATGTAAATCACTCTTTGATATCAAGTATTTAATCTAGAGCGAGATTACTATCACTTAAAATCGCCTAGTTTAAATTATGCTACAAAGTACAATCAATTTTTGTCAGTTTAATCTAACTATTTAAAGAAATTTCTCCTCTGATATTTTATCTTTTATAAATGAGTAACTAAAAGTCTAAATTAATTTCATTTGCAAACTCGATGACATTTTAAACATGTAACCTTAGATTTTAAGGCAAATACACGGTTACAGAGTTATAATAAAATTTAAGGCACACACTCCAAGTAAAATGAAAATTTTAATAACTATATAGTAGAGTAATAAGATTCAAATGCATAAGCTAATAGGTAATTAAATAGACAAGCGTCTTTTTTTTAATATTTGGAAAGATATAAGAAATGTTCTTAGCAGAACTTTCTAAGGTGCAATTAGAACAGTTGAGTGAACTGCTCACTCCAGAAAAGAGGGTTCGCCTATTAAAATTAAAGTTAAATCTAACCTATAAGCTTAAATATTAGCAAAAATAAAGAAAAGGACTCACCATATATATTCATAAAATAATCGTTTTAAATCAAATTTTCCAAATATAAAACTTGGAGGTCGCCTTGTATAGTATAAGGCTTAAGGTAGTGTATAAGTAGTTGTTAGGATAATTTCTAGCTCAGAGGCAAATAATAAATATCTTCAAGGCTAAGAGAATGGCCCAAATCTAAAACTAGGCTTAGGAATAGAGTAAGAGGTGGGTAAGAAATAAAATAGCAGAAAGGTAGTAGATCCTGGCCTAACTTTCGTTTGGGAACTAAAATTCTCTATTATTAATAATAAGACCTTTATTATCACCTGAACTATAGAAACTATTGTTTACAGTTAAATAAATACATAACGTTACTCTTATTTCTTCATTAGTATAATAGTACAAATATTTTAAATAGCTTTCGCTACAAACTCGCTCACTGGCTTGAATTCTAACTTAGCCGCGCTGATCCATTTTTATAAGTACCAGTAAAAGCCCTCGCTTCAAAGTTCAAAAACACGCCTTTTAGGCGTTGCCAAAAGGATATATTTGCAAAACCAAAAAGCTCCTAATCTTAGTGAGAATAGAGACAAGAATATTCCTTAAATTTTTGTAACCATTTTTAAAATCCCTTACTTCAATAGAAAATAGTTAATAGCAAAAATATGAATTAATAGGACTACAAATTTCGTATTTCTAACAATTATAATATATAATATATATATATATATATATATATATAGTAATATAATATATATATATTATATAATATATATATATTATATTTATTATTATTTATATATATATATTAATATATATATATATATATATATATTATATATATATATATAGTATATATATAATGTGTTGTTTGTGTGGGTAAAGTTGATAATAAAATGAAAATCTAAGGCTTTTCAAAGATTTTGTTTAGATTAAGTTTCATTAAAGTTTTTTTTTTTTTTTTTTTTGAAGTAAAAATTGTTTTTAACTAAAGGAATACTATAGGGTAACGCAAAGATGGGAGGAGTCGGGGTCTCTCGGCCTCCGGTGGACAGACGGGGGGACTATCCCCTCGGGATGGTCTCCGGAACCGCTCTTTGGTATTTGGGTCGGGGTTCCTCCGACCATCCCTCCGGGGTATGAAACGATCCCCCCTCTGTCCCCGTGCACCCTAAATTTGGTGAAATAATTTTGTTTGTTTTTTTGGAAAATTCTAAGTTTTTTTTTTACTTGCGAGCCCACGGGGGACAGAGGGGGGACGTTTCATACCCGGGAGGATGGTCGGAGGAACCCCGCGACACCAAGCAATACAATACTACTACTATGGTCCATATAAGACAAGGAATCCCATTGATGCAGGAGAAGTTAACAATCACCCTTATGATATAATTATTTTCTTTTACTGTGGCATGCTGTTCAATTACTTTTCATGATTGTTCGCATCTAATTCTTGAATTATAGCGTGGCCGAGCCAAGAATTGACATGAAAATCGTGAAAGAAATCATGCCACAGTAAAGAAAAGGTATAGTCATGGCATGTAAGGCTGCCCCCTAGAGTGTTTGCTCTCTTACTAAAAGCAAAACCACTCTTGCCGATGAAGAGAGTTTTTAGAGTAAGCCCAACTCATATGGTCATTTCCTAGGTACTAAAGGGAACAAGCTATGATATATCAAAAAGGAAGGTAAGTTTGTGTAATTTTTCTATACTTTTTTAATGTTTAGTTAATATTGGGTAGTATGTTAATTCGCTCTACTAGATTCAAGACTTCTTAATTAGGCCCACTATTTGCATAATATATATATATTATAATATATATATATATTATATATATATATATAATATAGTATATATTATATATATATATATATATAATATAATACATATATATTATATATTATATATATTATATATAATATATATATATATTATATATATATATATATTATATATATATACTATATATTATATTAGGTAATAGTTGAGTTACAGATCTGACAAAATATTCGGATATTTTTTTTTCCGATAATGGTTGTTTTTTGTATATTTAGACCATGTCAAAGTACTGAACAGTGTGCAACATCTTCCAAAAATAAATTTATGAGCCAAAGCAGAAAAAAAATTTGATACGTAAAAAAGATGATAAATGAATAGAAAAATGGTCGTTATAAAATATGTAAAATGCAGGTAATGGTAAGTTGCTAATATTATTATATATATATATACTTATATATATATATAATATATTATATATATATATATAGTATATATTATATATTATTATATTATATTATATAATATTATATATATTATATATATATTATATATATATATATATATATATTATATATATATATATATATATATATATCGTATGCACTTACACAATACAGAAAAAACATTACATATTTTTGGAATCAGCGTATAAGCTTATTACAAAATGTAAACAAAAAAAAAAAATAGAAAAAAATAACAAAAAAAAAAACTTATAGAAAAAATAAAATACATATTTGGAATCAGCGTACAAAGCTTATTGTATGTGTAAGGTCGTTTTATGATTTAAAACAACTAACGAATACCCTAGGGTAGACCACGCATAGATATCAGGAGTCCGGGTGACTCTCGGCCTCTAGGTGGACGACGGGGGGGATTTCGTCCCCCCTCTGTCCCTCCATCGGTTCGAACCCCCTAAAAATTATAATTTTCCTTGACTTCAATTTTTAGGGGCTCGAGCCGATGGGGGACATAGGGGGGGACGAAGTCCCCCCCGTCGTCCATCTAGAGGCCGAGAGACCCCAATCCTGATATCTATGCGGTCTAATCTAGGGTATTCGTTAGTTTTATTTCATAAAACGACTTTTACATATAATAGGCTTTGTACGCTGATTCCAAATATGTAATTAGTTTTTCCGTAAGTCTAATACTTTTCGAGATAACTCCTCCTGGCCTTTTATGGATTATGGCTTATATAATATATATATATATATATATATATTATATATATATATATATTTATTTTATATATATATATATAGTATATTATAATATATATATATAATATATATATATATATATATTATATATATAATATATAATTATATATATATAATATATATATATTATATTATTAATATATATATAGGGTTGTGATAAAATACGTTTTTTTTTTTTAATTTGATTTTTTTTTGAAAAAAAAACACGTTTTTTTATTTAAAACAAAATGTTTTTTTCTGTTTTTTTTTAAATTACTCTTTTTTATGTATATTAAAGATGTTTTTAATTATACAGTAGTACCAATACCCCTTCTAGTTTTATTTGATCTATACTTGGCATTGTAAAATGGCAGTGTATATATATATATATATATTATATATATATATATATATATATATATATATATATATATATTTTTATATAATATATATTATATTTTATTTATCTATATATTATATAATTGTTATATTTATATATATATATATATATATTATATATAATTATATAACAAAAATTTTCCTCTCTAATTTACAGTATAATCAATGGAATAATTTATATAAGTCAATGGAATTTATTCTCTAAATTGTATATATAACTCAATTTTTAATTTAAAGTTAGTTTTTTTTACATGTTGCATTGTTTTGAAGTTAAAAAGATATCTTATAATATTTTTATATGGATGTATGGTATGAGAAGTGCTAAGTATAACATCCATCTCAACCTTGACGATAATTGTTCTCACTTATATTTCCACGTTCAAGTAAGTTCATATTTATATTAGAGTAATATGATTAAATGAAAATTATGTTTATAAATTATAGCAAACAATAGAAGGAAAACGATTTAATGATGCTTCTTTTTGTTTTAGTTTCTGCCTCATTTGAAGGACTAAATTCTATAAGTATCTTGGAAAGAAGTTTCCTCCAGCAAGTTCTGGAGGTATGTAAAGAATTGCTGTTAAATGAATATGTAATATAATATGAAATAACATTATAATGCCTTTAAGAATTACAAACACCAATACTCTTTAGCACTATAAGGTTCTTTATTTAACTTTATTTTTCTTTCATTTAGCACGGGCTCAGGAGCTCATTGTCTGATTGTGCATTAACAAGGGCTACGGAGCTATCTTAACTATAAAAATATGCAATCAATACGAAAAAGAAAACAAAGTACATCCACTATCCTAGAAAAACAACGAGCAAGATCATTATATACATAGAAGAATGGCAGATGAATTAGTTAAAGTTGTACTGACATTCTAAGAAATTTTAGTTCGTTGTTATTTACAAGATATTCCACGAATGTAACTGTTTCAAAGCATAAAGATTCATTAGTTTACACAGATGTTTATCGTGTATGGATGTAATTGCGAATGCTTATTGCTTCCGAAGTGAGGCGTGAGAGGACCTGCAAGAGTGTTTAGAACTATTAATTATGAAAATAACGAATCGGCGTTCGTTACCACCTGGAGCTAATTTAAACACTTTAAAAGACTTGAACACTTAATGTTTAACCAGCCAAGAGCTACTTAAATAATCCTTAAAAGAACTCTAAAAATACCTAAAATCATAATATAAAAACTAAAGAATAAGTTAAGAAAATATAACAATTTCTTAAACTTACAATTATGTAACTTAAGAATAAATCAAGTTTTTTTTTTTGACTTAATCCATGTATATAGGCCTTCTAAAGTAAATCTCAACAAAAAGAGCAATCAGTTTTTTATCAGCTTGTACTTAAAAATTGAATTAATTTAATTATGTAATAAGGAAATATAAAAAAAAGGGTTTAATTAGGTAATTGCTTTAACTTTCATTGAATTTTTGCTGCCATAAAAACGTGCATCATTCCTGAATCTCGGCCTTTTTTATATATTATTATTGCCATGATTTGCCATCGAGATTGTGGATGATCTGCAAGGTTTGCTTAATAATTTCTTCCTGTCTATTGGTTTGCTGAGGAGATCTAGTAGAGTCCAAGGGAGATTTCAGCATAGGAGTGAGCTATGGTTCCTAGATGGAGTTCTCATTTCTCTTTTCCACACTTTCTATAAATCCACCTAAAAGGTAAGTCTACTTTAATGGACTGTTACTTGCTATACTAAATTAGGTTTCTAACAATAGTTATGAAACGAACTTAAATCTTTTCGCTGTTATCTAGTGCACACATTTTAAATTTTTTATTTAATATTAATTTATTCTAATCGTAATTTTTTACGATTCCAAATTATTAATACAAATATAAAATTAATTTTTTTATCTTATGGCTTTAACCCCAGAGTTTTTTTTTTTCATAACATTTGTAGCAGAGCGTAGATTGGTAGAAAGTATCCCTTGGCTCTACTACTTGCTACCACTTTTCCTTGTTCCATATATCTTTCTTATATTTTATTTGTTATTAGGCTCTCTATTGAGAGGTTTTTCCTCACACTCCCAGGAGTTTGACAACATCTACAGACTCCAATAAATCTAACGCAAGTTTGCAAATTGACGTTGCAATCTCGTCATCATTTACTGTTGCATCTAATTGCACACTACGCGCTATACGGTCGTATTGGATCATGCAACAAAATACTTCTCCGTTAGGTTTCCAGCAAAGTCCAGTGCAGCGACAAATGTATCAGAACGTACCATCCTCTACTCAAGTTTTATGTGATTCTTCCCACCTAAATGAGTTATTAAGACAAAATCAAGAAATGATGAAATTATTAGTAAACTTGATGGACAGATGGAATGAATTTATTCCATCGCAAACTGTGCAGATTCAAACCATTCACAAGTATTCACAAACAGAAAATTTTCCATCTAGTCAGATACAAAGTACTCAAAAAGATTCACAAACACAAACGGTAAATTTACCATCTAAGGAAATACCGACCGTTAAAAATTTCTCTCAAACCGTAGATTGTTCACCAAGAACATCCTTTCATAATGATAAACCATTCACTCAATTTCAACCTCGGTGTAATTACTGTAAAAGAATAGGTCATAACATTAGATATTGCCGATTACGTTCATATTGTACATTCTGTAAGAAAAGAGGCCATGTTCAGAATGAATGTTATTTTTTCATGAATAAATGTATAATTTGTGAAGAGTTGGGACATATAATATATAATTGCCCAAAACGACGGAATCCAGTAATTAATAATGTAATTCAGGGTTGTAGTGAAAATACTCATAATCTTAAAGAAACCGTTATAAATATTGAAAAAGAATCTACGTCACAAGTTGAATTAAAAATTTCTAAAGTATCTCCTTTCAAGGATAATAATAATGAAGTCAAAACCTTTCATGACAAATCAAAGAGTCCTACAAATAATAATGTTAATACATTCTTGGTGAATAGCGCATTACAATCGATAACTGGCTCCTCTAAAGTAATTTCTCTAGATGATGTTCAAATGTTAGGAATTCTTATTAAAAAATCTTCTAAAAAGAAATTCTATTCACTATTAAAGGAATCGGGAGTTTCTACGGAAATTATCGGTTTACGACCACGAAATCTCGTGTATGGTTTAATGCCTTTCGCTACTTTTTTTAAGACTTACCCAGAGATGGCCAATGATAACGTTGGTGGTCCTAGTTATGGGGGAGTTATGGGAAAGGTACATTTGCCTTTAACGTTTTGTACTGTGGTTATGGCAGAATTTTAATAGTGTATATACGTATACGTTTTATTTGGTGAAGGGATACCATCTTTTAATACTAGAATCGTTTACTTTCAAATCTTGAAAAAAAAATTTTTGTTTATTAGCGCCTGAAATTACAAAGTCTATAAAAAAAAAAATTCACCTCGTTTTCACTTCATTCTTTCCGTCAAAACTTCTTCCCATCACGTTATGACGGGTGGGGAGGAATATAATAACCAAAAATTTTCCTCTCTAATTTACAGTATAATCGATGGAATCTATTTATATAAGTCAAAGGACTCTATTATTTAAATTTAATAATTAAGTAATAATAACTTAGTTTTTTTTATATTTAAAGTTTTTACATGTTCCAATTTTTTAAAAACAAGTTAAAAAGTATTTCTAGACTAATTTCTATATATGGATGTATGGTATGAGAAGTGCTAAAGTGATAACCATCTCAACTTTGAAGATAATTGTTTCACTTATATTTCCATGTTCAAGTAAGTTCATATTAATATTAGACTAATTATTAAAAGGAAATTATTTATACATTATAAGAAAAAAATACTTTGTAATAAATAAATAATTAGCAAACAACTATAAAGAAGAGTAATTTGGATACTTCCTTTTGTATTTAGTTTCTGCCTCTTTGAATAGGACTATTCTACTAAAGTATCTTGGAAGAGTTATCCATCCAGCAAGTTCATGGAGGTATATGGGTAAGAAGTTGCTAGTTTAAGTATATGTCACTGAGAAATGAAATAACATATAATAAGAAATTTATGAATATACAAACACAAATGCTCTTTAGCACTATAAGCGTTCTTTATATATACTTTTTTTCTTTCATTTTAGGCACGGGCTCAGGAGCTCATTGTCTCGATTGTCAATTAACACGGGCTACGGACTATACTTTAACTATAAAACTAATCATCATGAAAGAAAAAGAACAAACAAAGTCAGTACAACTATGTAAGAAAAACACGAGTTAGGAGCCTCAATTATAATTCCATAAAGGAAATGCAGATGAATTGTTAAAGTATTGTAACATTCTCCAAGGAACTTATATAGTCGAGTTGTCTATTTAGAGAATATTCACGAATGTGACTGATTAGTCAGAGCAGAACGAATTCCATTAGTTTACAGTCGTTTATCGGTGTAGGTGTAATTGCGCAATGCTTGTTTCTTGCGTGACGTGAGAGGACCTGCAAGAGTGTTTAGGACTATTAATTATAAAAAAAGAATCGCGCGTTCGTTACCAGCCTGAGGCTAATTAAACACTTTAAAAAGACTTAAAACCTTACTGTTTACCAGCCAAGAGCTATTACAAATACTTAAAAGAACCTAAAAAATACCTAAAACATAAAAAAATAAAGAAGAATCTAAAAGAATAGTTAAAAATATAACAATTTATTAACTACTAAAAATCTCATTAACTTAAAATAAATCAAGTTTATCTGACTTAATCTGTATATAGGAATTTTTAAGTAAATCTATTAAAAAGCAATAAGTTTTTCTTAAGCCCTCCATAAAAAGTTGATCATAATCTCTTATGTATGTTATAAAGGAAATAAAAAAAGGGTTTAATTAGGTAATTGCTTTACTTTTCATTGAATTTTTGCTGCACCATAAAACGCTTGCACATTACATATTCTCACCCTGTATATTTTTATTTGCATGATTTGCCTCGAGAATTGTGGATGTCTGCACGGCTTTGCTTAATAATTCTTCCTGTCTATTTGTTTGCTGAGGAGATCTATGTAGAGCCCAGGGGAGATTCAGCATTCTTTCTGAAGCTATGGTCCTCTAGATTTCGCTTCCTCTATTTCTTTTTCCGGTGGAGATTATCAACTTTAAGTATTAGTTTCTAATCTAATAGGTTGATCTACTCTAACCGATATTTCTATTTGTTTTACCTCATCATTTTCTATGGTGCAGGTCGCAGTCACTGGTGATTCTGGCTCTATTGATGTCGATTCTGGGGAATCTTCCGCCCTTGGCACTGGGGATACTGGATACGATGTTGCTGGATAACAATAGTGGTTGTGATTCAAATTATCTCATATTAATTATTTATAATTTTTTAATGTTATAGGAATTAACCCCCGATTTTTTTTTTAAATTAATATATTATGATATATATATATAATAGTTATTTATATATTATATATATATATATATATATATATGTAATATTAATATAATATATATATATATATAATATATATATATATATATATATATATATATATATATATATATATACTATATAATATATATTATATATATATATATTAATATATATATATATATTAATATATTTATATAGATCCAAAAAAAGGATGGATATAACAGGTGGTTTTGGGGGTGTCAGGAGAAAATGAGAAGGGTAGGAGGTTGATTGATTTCTGTGAGGGGAGAGGTATGTGTGGAAGTAATACTTTTCTTTAAACACAAGATATACATAAGTATACTAGAGTTTGGTGTAGGTAACGATGGTAAATCGAGTAAAAAAGTATGATCTGGATTTTGTGTTTGGTGAGGAAGGAGATCGTTGAAGTTATGCATATCTGATGTAATAGTGAGGGGTTTAGGAATGGGATTATCGGATTCATTATGTTTGTTATAATGTAAAATCTAAGTTAGTGGGGATTGGAATGGAGAGGAAGGTGATACAGAAGGAAGTGGGTAAAATTAAGAGTGAGGAGTTTAGTGAACAAGGTAATAGGAATAGTATGTAGAAGCTATCGCAAGTAAATCAGCTTGCTGGTGAACGTTTGAAACTGAATAAATCTGGGAAAATGAAGGAGCAATTGTTATCATGCAAAAGAGTATGTGGGTGTGCTAAGTATGGAAGTAGAATGATAAACAGTGAGTGAGTTGGTGAAGATGGTGATGCAAAAGCGGTTAAAAGTTAAAAAAGAAGCGTGTTGAATGTACTAAAAGCAAATGATGAAGATTTAAAAGAAAGATGCTTGGAATTATTAAGGAGTGAAAAAAGGAAATGCAAAAGATGCATACAGTAAGAAAGAGAGGTTAATGAATTGGGAAGGAGGATGATGGGGACATCAAGGAATAGGAAGCCTCTTCTTGAAGGAAGGCGCGAAGGTTAAGAATTAAAGAATAAGGGAACCTGCTTAGAATAATGAATAGGGATGCCTTGCTTTTGTAATTGATGAATGGAATGTGAGTGAGAAGTGTGGGAAGAAACCTTTGGAAAATCTGGATAATATCTGAGCGTATGATGAGGTGATAATGGATGTGTGTGGGGTTTGATGGTAACAAGAAGGAATACGGTTATTTTGGGGAATGAGTTATTAGCAAAGAAGGAGGATGGGGTAGAGTGAGAAAGTTAAGAAGGTAATCTGCGTATACGATAGAATATTACTTGGTGAAATGCATCAGGAACGGAGGCAAGATGGTGATTGATATGGATCTTTGGAGTTGTGTAATACGTTTATGGTAGGATAGTTTGAGGGGATTGGAGGAGCAGTTATAGTACAATTATATAATAGGGTAAGGGAATAAAGGGAACTGTAGAAATTATAGGGTACTTTAGTTTATTGAGTGTTTTGTAGGGAGATATATGCTGGTGTTTTTGGTCGAAAGAGTGCGCAGAATGACTGAGGACTGATTGGTGAAAACAAGGTGCGTTTAGAGTCAGTAGAGGATGTGTGCGATCAAATCTTTACAATTTGAAGCAAAATGATAGGAAATTAGAGGAGAGGAAGAACATAAATTGTATTTAGGTTTTATGGATTTGGCAACAGGGTATGATAGGGTTATAGGGAAGGTCTATGTTATTGATATATAATGTTGGTGGTCAGGGCTTTGAAATGGGAATAAAGTATGCTAGATAATAGTGAGGATGTGATGTAAGAAAAATGGTGTAAAACTGTTTGGTTTAGTATTAATAAGCAGAGTGGGGCAGGGTTGTGTTATGTTCCTTGTTATTCAATTTGTTATATGGATAGGAGTTATGGAAGAATTTGCAGGGGGCGATGCAAGGAATTGGTGTTAGAATGATGGAGATGAGTGGGGGTGCCCTACCTATTTGCGAGAATTTGGTTTTGTGTTGGCGAATCTGAGAGTTTGAGGATTGGTAGAGAGATTTGCAGGTGTGTAAAAGGAGGGGGCTTGAAAGTAAACGTGGATAGAGTTAGGTTATGGTTGCTGAGTGAGGGAAGTCCTCAGTGTGAATTTTGTTAGATGGTGAGCAGCTGGAACAAGTTGTTGAGTTAAAATATTTAGTGTTATTGTTGGATGAGCAAAGGGAAGGATGAAAGCGAGCTTTTGTAAGTAAAAGTTGTGAGGAAGAAGGTGGATGGTGCCAATTTAAATCGATTGGTGAATGGAAGGGACTAAGTTTTATGCGCTAATGGGTCTACATTAGGGTATGTGTTACTGTGTTATTTATAGTAGATGGACTTGGTCTCGGAATAGAAGTAAGATCCTAAAGTTCATGTGTTCAGATGGGACAATCTTAGGGGCATGCTAGGGGTGTGAGAAGAATTGATAAAAGTGGGAATGAACGTATTAGAGACTTGTGGGTGGTTGGAAGAAAAAGGGGTAAACGAGAGAATAATGAAAGTATGTTGAGATCGTTTGGTTGTCATGTGGAAAGGATGGATATAGTCGGTTTTTAAGGAGATGTTAAGTGGCGATGTGTTGAAAACCTGACGGGCTGGGAGAATCGAAAAAAAGTGGATCGGAGTCGTAAACGAATGATCTGAAGGAGACGAATGTGAGTTTGGCGGAGGCGAGAATAAGGTGCATAATAAGAGAGAATGGGGGGGGGTTCTTGTGAGGGGGTATGGCTATGGTTGTGGCACACTGGGACAGGGATGAACCCTTTACACTGGATGATTTGACATAGTGGAGGGCCGTTCGCAGTCCGTGCACCATAAGGTAGATGTTTCTTGACTCGGAGATCTACTAATTAATGGAACGAGGGGGGGGAGGTAAAGGTGGGTTTTTCTACTTTGTCTATTCTTCTATGTTTTCTTTTCCTGATGCTGTTACGCAGCCTTACGAACAGTCTTGGGGGAGAAAAAGGTAGATGAAGAATTATATATATATATATATATTAATATATATTATGATATATATATCATATATATATATATATATATATATTATATTATATATTATATTATAACATGGTTATCAGTATATATATATTCTATATTATATATAATATATATATATATATAATGATAATAATAATAATAATATTATAATAATAATAATCTCAGCATATGTGAATGTAATAATTAATATGCCCTAGAGCATAATAAAACTTTATTAAGCATTAAACTCTACTTTATATATTGTATTCCTCTTTATCATTGTAATTAATCTACTGTATTTATAATAGCAATACCCTAAAAAGAACTTGATATATGAATAAGTAATTTAACATAAAAAAAAAAAAAAAATTTTGCCATTTGGTCTTTTAAAAAAAAAAAATGTGGTTTTTTTTTTTTAAAACGAACGGTTTTTTTTAATCCCAACCCTATATAATATATATATATATATTATATATATTAATATTTATATATTTATATATATATATTTATATATATATTTTAATATATATATATATTAATATATATAATATATATATATTTATTAATATATATATATATATATATAATATTATATATATATGTATGATTATATATATATATATATATTATTATATATGAATATGAATAATTAATAATATAATATATAATTAATTAATAATAATATAATAATAATAATATAATAATAATAATAATAATAATAATCAATAATAATAATATAATATAAGTTTTGGGACAGTAACATGATTTAAATAATATATTGATGATTTGCGTGTGAAGTTTTTATTGCAAACAAGTTTTCTTTTCACTTTTATCAATCAATTTGTGATTGTTAGGCTAATAGATATCATAGTAGCAGTGTAGGGTGATATAAAATAAATATCGATATATCGATTATAATCGATATTTTAAAAATATCAAATTGCTCTCGATACTTCAAAAAATATCGATATATCGGATTAAAAAAATATCGTTTATATTATATTATATATACTATAGGGTATATATATATATATATATATATATCTATTATATATAATATATATATATATATATATATATATATAATATATATATTATATATATATATACTTATATATATATATATAATATATAAATATATACAGTGCGGCGATAGGCCCGCAGGGCCCGCACTGCGGGAGGGCCCCGGAGTTCGAGGGGCCCCTTACAGAGTCCAACTGTGAAACCAAACGGAAAATTTAATTTCTTCTCATTTGTTATAACATAACAATTTGGTTAATTTAATATATATATTATAATATATATTTATATATAATAATATATACTTATATATATTATTATATATATATATATAATTATATATTAGTAATATATAATAATTATTATATATATATATATATATATATATAATTATATAATTATTTATTATATATATATTTGGATATATTATATTATATATTATATTAATTATATATATTATATATTATTATATAAATATATATATATATAATATATAATATATATATATATTATATATATATATATATATTTACTAATATATATATATATTAATATATAATATATAATTTATATATTTATATATATATATAAATATTATAGAATCATGTCGTTAAGACGATGCTATTTGAGTGGTTCGCAAAAAAGAAAAAAGAAAATCAGACATCGAAAATGTAACAAAACGTCCAAAGATTGATTCATTTTCAAAAATGCGCAATCCGAGTTTTAAATATTCGATTGGGTATTGCTTCACAAGTCAAAGTCTTTTGAACCTTATTTGAAAGTAGTACGTACATAAAGAGGTAAGCGGATAGATCAAAAGATGTGCACCGACGTTAACTGAATGACGGTTGAATAGATGCGTTTAAGAAACTCTACCGTGAGCTAAGATTTCGTATAAAGAAAAATTTCAAATGACATTGGATTTTCTTCCTATGACTCTTTCTAAAGGAAGCAGAGACAAATTTAGCCGTGAACAATCGCGCCCTTTAGGTCCTTATCCTAGAGAATAATTTCAAAAGATATTCAGTGCTGAATATTATCCATATGCAACTATAACTGGCCAAAAAAATCGAAAGATATTGGTTTGTTATTATCCCAAATTAGATGCTGTTTTATTGTGAGCATTGTTTTGGATGTTTTGAATCCCTGAATCAAGAGTTGTCGTATAGGATTTCGATGTTGGCAGGAGGCTTAGTAAGAAATTAAAAAAACATTAATGTAGAAATACATTTTACACTTTATGACATTATGGTAGTTGGAGAAACTTAAATTAATGTTGAATCAACTCTCGGAGGAACATCGGAAGTGGAAAGAAAAATTTTACCGCAAATTTATCGATGTGGTGAGAACACTAGCAATGTGTTCATTACCATTTCGTGGTCATAGAGAAAATACAGAATCAATTGGTCCCGAGTCTGGAAACTTTTTTGAATTTGTTGAATCTACTCTCTCTCATCGATATGATCTTTTACTTAGAGCTCACATCGTCAAATGAGAAAAGTGACACAAGTATTTACAATCAAGAATTACAAAAATGACATGATTCGTTTAACTTGCATGTTCAGTTAGGAAACATCTATTATTCAGAATAACTCAGCTCCCGTATTATTCATTATTCTGAAACACAAGGATATCTTCATGAAGATGATCAGTTGAGATGTAGAATTTAGATAGTACTATCACTGAAGGAAAAATCCAAGGTGCAAAATTTCTGCAATTTACACGAGTTCGTTTTGGGGGTTTCGTAGAAGTCAGTGATCAAACAAGTGAAACATTTGAGAATTCAATATTGTTATATTTGAAGGAAAAGGGAATTGATATATTCAAATGTCGAGGACAAGGTACGATGGCGGTTAATATGAGTAGAAGTACACTGGACACAGAAAAGATTTAAAAATATGTTCTACAGCTGGTAATTACATTGTGCGCACATAAACCTGACTCTTGTGCTGAATGATTCCGTCCTAAATTACGAGGTTAGTCAAATTTTATGAATTTGTTCGAAGACGATATGTTTTTATTTGGGGAAGTTTAACCCCGTTGGCAAGCTTTTCAACAAAAAACTGAAGGAAGAACTAGAAGAAAAAGATTTCAAAAATTTGTGACACAAGATAGGCTCACGAAAATGATTGCCTTTTTGGGCATTGAATAAACTTTCCATTACAATGAAGGCTAAACGAAATTATAACCTGGTCTAGTCACAATACCAGGAAGTAGAACAAGTCTCTCGTCATTAAGGCAAACTCTGGCTCCTTTCAGTTTAATACTATGATAACTCTGCAAACAAATTCTAAAAAACATTGAGCAGAGCTAATCTGGAAAGTGTACATAAATAAGATCAGTTGATCTTCATAAAGGCATGTTTTCCTGAGTCACGCCAATTGAAACTTACAACATTTGAGGACAAACTTTCCGATTCTTCTTGAAGCAAGCAATGGCTTAATGGAATATTTCAGCGTGATAAAAACAGAAACGCAGATTGAACTTGAAGGCGTTATTTTTGATGAATAGCATGAACTACCGAATCGGACATATCACTTTGACAGCCTTTTGAAATAAACTATATTAATACATCACCTGGATAGTGGCAAGTTAATCAGAATCAAAATAGATTTCGTTAGTTTAACGAACGGGTTGCAAGAAAACTTTCATTTTTGGAACCAAAAAAGCTTAACAAACTGACTGAGAAGGAAATTTCAGAAAAAGTAACATCCTCATAAGCAATACCCCAGTGACGATTACTTGACAATCATAATTGTGATGTGTTATTATTTAGAGTTTATTAGGAACAAGAGACGATACGAAAAAATATCAGATATGTTGCCAACGTACATATCGAAGAAAACAGCTCACTGTTAAGTAGCTTTTCCCGAACTAAATGACATAATAACAGTTATATTTTTACTCTATATTACAAGCAGAAGGCAAGAGAGAACTTCTCAAAATTATAACATAAAAAAATTACTTGAGAAGTATATGAGCAGACAAGAACTTGAGAGACTTGGCAATTCTGAGTATCGAGCATGAAGAAACTAAAGCAATTAATATTGATCAAGCAGTCAACGTATAGATAGTCAAAAAGAACGCGAAAATTAGGGGAGCAGTAGAGAGGTAAATATATTAGTTAATATATATATATATTATATATATATTATATTATAATATATATATTTATTAATATATATATATAAAGATTATATTATATTATATATATTATAATATATATATATATCTATATTATAATATACATATATATAATTATATATATATATATATATATATATTATATATATATATATTATATATATATTATAAATAATATTATAGTATATAATATTATATATATTATATATATTAATATTTATATATAATATATAGTATATATATTTATTAACCATGCGCTATTCACTGTTTTTGTAATAATTAAAGCCGTAATCACTGTAAGTTTTAATATAATATGATGGAATAAAAGTGGTTTTATCAGGGTTATTAATATATACTATATTATATATTTATATTATACGTATATTATTTTAAAAAACAATATAACTATATATATATATATATATATTTATATTATATATATATAATATATATATTATATATATATATATATATATTTTTATATATATATATATATATATTTTATAATATATATATATATATATATATATATATTTATATATATATATTATATATATATAGTATTATATATATATAATATATATATATATAATTATATATATATTATATATATTGTATATATTATAATATATAATATATATATATATATAGGCAGCGTTTAGTATTCCTCATTATAATCGTTCAGAAAACTATGATGCTACAGTAAAAGAAAACGAGAATAATTGGTGGATATGCTCGGTCCAAGTTCTTAGTAGGAAAATGTAAAGTAAAAAAAAAAAAAAAAAAAGAAAAAAAAATTATAATTCATAACTACACATAGCTGCAAGCGGAAATGGAATACATTTGTTGGAATCCTGGAATTTTACATAGGAAAAGAATGCTATTAATACGGCGCACTAGGGGGGCTCGGAGCAGACGGGGAAATAGGGGGGGACGTTTCCTACCGTGGGGAGCGGGCGGAGGAACCCCGCGACATCCAAATACCAAAGGGGGGGTTCCGGAGACCCTCCGGAGGGGGGGGAATTAGTCCTAACCCGTAGTTCCCCGGAAGGCCGAGGACCACGACTCCTCATCAGTGGGTATACCTTTGGGGTATTCTTTATAAAATAAAAAAAAAAGCATAAATTTGATAGAAACTACTATTTCATTGTTAATAGAGTTCTATTTTATTCATTACGAGAAACCAATAAAGGTCTCTAAAGACAGGCGTTCTAGGCTCTCTAATCATATTAACAATAATTTTTTATTTTTTTTTTTTATTTTTTTTTACAATTTTTTCTTAATTTAGAAAGATTTTTACCAGGACTCCAAAAAATGTTCCATTTCGGCTGTAAGCTATTGTAGTTTTATTGAGAATATTTTTTTTATTTTTTTTTTTTTTTTTAGTTTTTTTTTTTTTTTAACATTTTTCCGTACTAAAATTGGACCAGAGCATTCCACCAATGATTCCGTTTTTACTGGTAGCATTATAGTTTTTCGAATATAATACGGAATATAACTAAGCTGACGATATATTATATATATATTATATATATATACTATATATATGATATATATAATATTAATTAATAAATATATAATTATTACTATATATATTATATATAATATATATATATTATATATATATATATATATATATATATTATATATGTATATATATATTAAGAGAGGGCCCCATCAAAATTTCTTGCGGAGGGCCGAAGACCTTCAGCGCCGCTACTGTATAATATATATATATATCTATTATATTATAGTATATTATAATATATTTATATATATTATATATATATTATAACTTTATATATATCTATATTATATATATATATATATATATATATATATATATTATATACTATATATATTAAGTATATATATAATAATATTTATATATATATATATTATAGTATATATATATATATATAGTAAGAGAGAGAGAAGAGAAGAGAGAGAGAGAGAGAGAGAGGGAGAGAGAGAGTAGAGAGAGAGAGGACGAGAGAGAGAGAGAAGAGAGAGAGAGCGAAGAGAGAGAGAGAGATGAGAAGAGAGAGGCAGCTCAGTTTTATTAGCTGGAATGTTATTTCCACTGAAATAAGTACTTTCTTTTTTACACTAGTCATAGAATTCGAATTTAGTAAGTTCATAATTAAATTCGGAACATTAGTTAAGATAAACATTAAATTGATTCAACATTTAGTCTTTTCAATATATTAATGTAAATCAGTACAATATTAGGGGAAATGAAGTGAAAGTTTCTCTAATATTATCATTTTTCCAAAATATTAATGTTATTATATTATATATGTATATATATATACTATCTTATATATATATATATATATATATATAATATATAGTATATAATATATATTATCTATATAAAAATGTATATTTAAATATAATATATTTAATATATAATAATAATAATATATATTATAATATATTATATAATATAGTTATTATATATTATATATTATATATATATATAGTAATATATTATATTATATATTATATTATATATATATATAACTAATAATAATATATATATAATATATTATATATATAATTATAATATATAATTTATATATTATATAACATTATATATTACTATTAATGACAGTTTAAAAGGATGAACTCCGTTTTAAGGGATGAAAAAATTTTTCGCATAAGCAAACAGGGATTTACGAAGTATTTTTTTTATTTGGCATATTTCTTTATTAGCTTTTACAAAATTT
>JABUQX010083612.1:0-16727 GCA_015478945.1 Trachelipus rathkii | reverse complement strand
AATGGTGTTGTGCCTGCACCTTGGAAAGCAATGTTGGCTTATTTAAAAATTTCCTTTGAAAAGTTATATCACTTTTGGCCTACTTAAGGCAATGTATAAGGTAATATGTAAATTCAAATTATTAATAGTCTGAATAATGAACTTATTCAATGACCTGGCCCAAAAAGTTAAATGAGATGGGAAAAAATAAACCCTTGCTGTTGGGAGAATTAAATTGTGAGAGCAGATATAGCGTGTGTTTAACCATTATTGCACACAAGAAATTTATACAATGATCTACAAAACAGTGTATTGATAAGTCCCCGAAGCTCGGGATGGTATGTCCGTCAGAGATTCTATCGAAATATAGATAAATAAGGTGTATATAGACGATTGTGAAATCGAGAGTGTCATTCCTGTAACAGTACAAGAAGTGTTAAAAGACTTGAGCGACTCTGATGATGATAAAACACATCATCGAGGTCGAGGCGGCATTTTTTAACATTAGGCAAGAGACGAACCTAAGGTCGGTGGTGAGCGTTCGTAAACAGTTGAGAGACACGTTCTTCGTAGTAGCTGCCGCTAAAAGGCGTCCAACCATGGGATTCATTGAGTGTTCAATATCAATTTCAGTTTCATAGCTTGTGCTTGGGAGTTCCATTGACGGTTGCCCTTCTTCGGATTAAACATATGTTTAATTTGGGGAAATATTACTGACGGGGTCGGCTTCCGAATGAGAACATTTAAGTGGATTTTAATCCAAGACCATTTAGTGAGAGTATTTTTTATTAAACAGCATTTTGAAGCGGCGGTTCTCGGTTAGCAATTTGAATATTTATATTCTTAGTTATTAATTATCTAAGAACATACTTAAAAATATGAATGACTGTACGTTTAACTTTTTGAAAACATTGCGAAAAAGCTGCAGTAATCAACATTCTGTTGGTAAAAAAAAACCTCTCAAAATGAATAGTGAGTATGTGTAACGATTTCCAGAAACTGTCTTTTCAATATATGAGGAAACATTTAAATAATTAGGAACCTGCAAGGTGAGTCGATTCAGAATTTGGTTCCATTTTTGATTTAATTCATAATATGATTAAATGCAATGAGAAATGAGAAAGTGGGGGGCCTATGGGTTAGCTGGAAACATTTAAAGAAACGTTTTTATCAACCGTCTCCAGTGAGCGAATAGAAGTTGGGCAGAAAATTCCCCTTTTTCCTATTTGGTAGGTAAAAAAACAATGATGAAAATCATATATTTTTACAAAAGAAAACGCATTTTTTGAAATAATTTTTAAAGCGACTCACTTATTTTTGCATATTAGATTTGTCGTGGGTGTTACGAAAGAAACATTCAAATTCGCTTTTGTAACAAAATTTTGAGACCACTTTTTTATTCTCATTGTGTGACAAATATCTTTAGATAAGCTCAACAACAGGTAAGAAAAAGAAGAAGAACAAGATGCATTAAGTTCCGGCTAAATATAGCAAATTCATGAATTAGCAGACGGAAGAGGGTGAAGTAGAGTTCTCGAAGCGAAGACAGGATGGTATATATATTTTCGAGAATGAAATGTCAGGGGTCCCCTAGAGGAAGGGCTTTCATTATGGCCTGACAGAGGAGAGAAGTTGAAAATGTGTGCCGTGGAGAGAAGAGAGTAATTTGGGGAGCGTGCTTCTGCCCTGCTCTTAACCCGAAAATCTTTCTGGCTTTCCCAGGGGGGATGGATCTTAATCAGCATCTTCGGGATGGAATAAATTTTTCCTGTTTGAGAACTGATTTCTTGTGTGCTCTCCAATTCTGCGCTGGTGAGATGATCGTATTCATAAGTAGAAATGATGTAGGAAGGAGAGTCTGAACTTTCCGGTGTATGTCTGCCAAGTTAGATAAGCCAATTGACTCTTGCGTCTGTCAAAGGAATTTAATTTGAATGGTAACATCTGTAAGGTTATCACTAAGCTCGCCAGCATTTTATAGGAACTGAAAATATTTTACTAATAAATAAAACTAAAATTATGATTGATGGCGAAGACGAAAAGGCAAAATTTATAGGTGACTTTAGTGAATTATATTATTTAAATAAAAAAACATCAAATATCTATCATAAAACCAGTGTTTTTTATATTCAAAGTTGACTTCCTAGAATTTTCATTATAATAAATTTTTTTGAGAGGGGAGGGGGTAAAAACCAATATTCAATTCGATATATATGTCCAATGCATTTAAAATAGAATAAAGACTTCATGTTACCGTTTTTATCAAATATTCCTCGAATTGGAGAGTCGCTGGCACCCCTAGGGAAGAGAACAGCGCTTCGCTTTGGAATTTATCCTCCCCATCTTGCTCATACACTATTCACACGAGTGATTACCGACTCAATGGCTATACTTCTCGCGCTTGCTACAATGATTCGCCACTTTTATCGCCAAAATGTGTTATATAGCGAGAATTGTTTAGGCGGTAAAGATTTCTTTTAGGTTTGATAAAATGAACGCAAATACCGAATACTATTGGAATTTTGATTTAGCGATCGTTGAGATATCTTTAGCAGCAAAAAACATAAAACTATACTCTCTTTGTCAGTAAATAGTGGAGAGAGTGGTGCTGGCAGTATACAGCAATTAAAAAACATTTTTTGACAAAGACCATTGTCTTGCTTTATTTTTTAAGAATATTCATGGAGAATAATTTTTTACATACCTTTAATTTTGTAAAGAATCTTTCCAATTATTGTAAAATGTTTAAAATAAACCAAAGATAATGTTTATAATATTGTTATATAACCCAGATTTTATAGAATAAATATATAAAAAAAAGGGCTTATTTAAAAAGAATGTGTGTGGGGGGGCTCTGCGAGAAGTAGTAGTACAAAATATTGTAGTTTTCTTCATTAAATATATGTTTATGGTTATTAAAAAACTAAATGTAGTTTATGAATGTACATAAATTTAATTTTGCATGTTTCATTCTCAAAAATTTCACCGTTGAAATTTTACTAGTAGTGTATAAACGGTAGTGGAGTTATATTATTGTTTTAATGTCAATTCCAACAGCAAGCAGTATATTCTAAAAACAATCATTAAACAAACGTGGGTATGGAGCTTAAAGCAATTTTGGGAGGAAATTTGATTAAAACTTGGACAACCAAATAAAAAAATCTTTATGAAGGTGACAAGGTTATTTCAACAAGGTGAATGTGAGTGAAAAAATTTGAAAAAAAAATAATAGAAAATAACAATAAAAATAAGGAGTCAGCAACTATATAAAAAAGTAATTATAAACCAAAAATTTAAAATTTAAGTCTATGGTCTCTGAGTCTTTATATGCAGTAGTACCTATTTTTTATTATTATTGATTATTATTTATTATTATTATTGATTATTATTATTGATTATTATTCTATTAATTATGTGAGATGGTATTAGTTGTGGTTTTATCTTATTATTAAATTAATTAATTATCACCACATTCCCTAATAATTATTATCGGGTTTGTAAGGGCCTGGAATTTTATTCAAGTACGATTTGAAGAAGAGAAAGAGAAAACTCAAGATAACCGCGAAGGCAATAAGAAAAAAGTAGACCTGCTTCTACAGATAAAAGAAATCTACGCAAGTAGGAAGTAATGTAAAAGTATAAATCAGAAATTTTAAAAAAAGATTTTTGCCGAGGGTGAAAGGAGTGGAGAAGGACGTTTGCACTTTGATAATTAGCAAACCATTTGAGGAGAAATGAAAATGGCTATTATAAAATTGAAGGAGAAAAAATTAATACAAAAGAATGACATAGAGTTAAGTTGTAAAAAAAAAAAAAAAAAACGGACGAGCATGAGATTTCTAGCGATGAATTGAGTGAGTTTCATTATAAATAAAACTCTTGAACTTACAAAAAAGTGGGACATAAACAATAAGGAAGCAAAAAAAAAAAGAAATATAATATAAAAGCCCGCCAAATGAGCTAGAGGATGTTTTGGTTTCTATTCACAACGAATTCTATTTCCGTGTGAAAGCGGGGTACGAGAACGGAGACGAAAACTTAAAGAAAGAGAGGAGGAGAAAAATTATCACTGTTCTCTAAAAATTGAGAATTAAAGAAAAGGCAAAAATAAGATAAAATACTGCTGTAGTTGTCTCAAATGACCACAAGCAAGCAATACCCAAAAAAAAAAAAAAAAAAAAAAAAAACAAAAAATATATTGAGCAAATTTTTTAATATTTTCCAACAAGATATTGTAGACAAACTTTCTATAATACCAAAGAAAAAAACTGTTTATTTAAACTTTTTAATATCATGGTTGGATGTAAAGGAATTTTTCTGGGTGTTGCGTCCCGAGTCCTCTCCTATTCCGGCTCTGGCACGTACGGGGTGCCATTGTTTTTTAAAGAAAAAATTTGTTAACAAATTAAATTTTGAGAAAAAATCTCTTTAACCAGGAATTCACTAAAGGAAACTTTGAAAAATTATAACGTCTCGCGATAGCCATTGATAGAGATTACTGAGCATGATTTTATGAATTCTTCATGAAGTCGCTTTGGGGTTAAAAAAGGGCGAAAGGAGAGGGAGGAATGTGATTTGGACTTTAATTTCCATGTATACTTATTTGTTCAGCAGGAGGGAAAAAATATGAGTGTAAGTCAAAAAAAATAATTTAAGTGTAGTGATGTGAACTTTGTTTGAAAAATGTAGATAAAAGATTATGCGTGCGATGCGTTGAAAAAGAGAAAAAAAAAATCTCGAGAGAAAGAAAAGAAAAAAATATATAGAGAGTAATATAATTATCGAAGTATTTCCAACATGAAGATAAGTGCATAGAAGAAGAAAAAATATCTCTTTTCTCTTTGTGTTATTTTACCTTTAAACAGGAACACTCAGTGTTTAGTATATATAATATATTATTTTATATAGGATTTGTATATTATATATGATATATATATGTTAATGTATTATACTATATATATATATATATATATATATATATATTATATATAATATGATATATATATTATATATATATATATATTACAGTATATATATATTATATATATACGGTGCACTATCTATATTATATATATATATATATATATATAGATATATAGTATTATATATATAGTATAGTATATATACGGGCCAGCCAAATCACGAACGTCATCGACAAGTCAATACATACAGAACCACACCGTACACCTCCAAACACCCAATACCAACCGACTCACCCATCCCACTCACACACACACTATATATATATATATAATATATACTATATATAATATATAATATATATATATATATAATCATACTCTCAATAAAATAAATAAATGATGATTAATTATCTTTGAACAGTGAATTTATTATTATTATTTTTTTGGTCAGTAGACGATTATCAACAGATTATTAACTTCTATTATTTAAGTTAATTCAACATTTTATACATATAGGGATCATTAGAATGGGGTAGGATCCTACTTCCGCTCTTACACATTAATATATTATAATAATAATCAAAGAATAGCATTTAAATGACTATACATATTTGCGATGCTATTTAGAATATTCCAGTAGAAGCTCAATTTAAACGCTTAAATCGTTTTTGACGACTTACTTGAACATCCCGTATGCAATGTGTTATCACGTTTTCATTTTACTTGTATACATTTGGTGATCTTTCATTTTAATGATAACTTGGACAAAATCTCACATTTTTTATATTTAAATATATAAGAGACACCACAGGAAATAAATCTGGTTGATTTAACGCTTATGCACTGAAATAGAAAAATAAAACTAATATTGAATTCTACATAAAAAAAAAAAGAATATGATGTCTATTTAATGACGTGAAGGTGGAAAGAGCGTGAATTTGAGGGTTGAAGAATGGTGGTCCAAACTTTCGTTAACTTCGTTATAGAAGATAGGTAAGGGGGGAATTCTTCAACCAATACTAAAAAAAAAAAAATCGTGGGGAATCTAATGTATATTTGCCTTTGGTTTCCTGCCTAATTTTGATTCCTAGGTCTAGTAAACTTTTTAAGTTAATCTCCATTGGATTTGTGATGTTATTACCTTTTTCTTTTGGTTAAACCGTCAGCAACTTGATTTTTTCTTATCTCTTTTGCTGATCTCCTTTTCTTATTTACTTTAACAGAAACTTCTGTTTAGGTTATAGTATATTATTATATATATATATATTATATTAATATATATATAATTAGATAGATAGTATTATTATATGATATATTATTTGTTGGTAGTAGGTAATATTATATATATATATATATATAGGTATGTACTAGTTAAGGGTATATATATATATATAATATTATATTATAGTATATATATATATGTATATATATAATTGATAATATATATATAGTATATATATATATAATATATATACCGTAGTATATATATATATATATATATATTATATGTATATATATATATATATATATATTATATAAGATATTATATAATATATATTTATATATTATATACTATAGATATTTATATATATATATATAATATATAGTATATTTATATAATATATATATATATATATGTATATATATAGTATTATAATATATACTGTATAATATATATATTATATATATACTAGAGATATATATGTTATATATATATATAGTATATAGTTATATATAGTTATATATATAGTTATATATATATAAGTATATAGCGAATATAAGTAGTATATATATATATATAAATTATATAATATATATATATTATAATATACCCTGTGATACTAATAATATATATATATATATATATATTATGTATTATATAGTATATATATATATTATATATATATAGTATTGATATAATATATAATATATATATTATATAAAGGTATATGTTATATATTATATATTATTAATATATAATATGATATGAGTAGAGATCCAAACTAAAATTCTTTTCTCTTTTCTACAGATTTGAGTAGTTTATAAAGTTTAAAATCCCGTTTCTGAAAATCTGAGATAACCATAAAACACCAAAAAACTTTAAAAACTTACGTGACCGCTACTAATATTCATGTATATAATTTTTTTTTCTAAAGTGGTTACTCTACATGAAAAGACCAAAATAGATTACCCATCTGTTTCCACGTAAGTCCATCAAGTTATATGTATTCAAAGAACTATGCTAATTAATCGTGAAAATCCATGTTATACGTAAAAATGTTATGTGAATGCATTAATAGTTCCATTTTTGTTCTTTTAAGTTACACATGTGCCTTCTCTTCTCTTGAGAAGATCAATTTTTCCTAGTGGAATTACTTCCCAAATAGAAATATAAACTTCCTCCAGCAAGTTCTGGAGGTTTGTTTATCGATAATTTAATTCTAATTGCAAGCTGAAAAAAAAAATCTGAAAAATATATTTCAAAATCACCCACTAACACACTCTTTTTCTCTTTTCTTTCTTAAGACGGGGCAGGAGCCCATTCAATTCTAACAAAACTAACAAAATTTGTTTTCTTACTTTGTTTGACCGAAATGCTTATATTTCACAATTTTTTTTATATCAAAATGGTAAATTTGGTGAAATATAATTTATCCTGTACAAATCAAAGTTGGAGAAATATTAGCTACTTCTCATATTTCTCGGTAAGAAAATAAGGAAATTGCAGGTTCACACTGAAATTTTGAATTTGATTTCCCTGACATTCCCTGACTTTCCCTGACCAAATCCGCAAATTTTCCCTGACCAGCGTGTTCGTTATTTTGGGCGTATAAAATATCTATTAAATCATTATTGCAGCCTATATACAATTCATACATTAAATTATTGAAAATTTACTTTAGAAACTGTTCATCATAATAAATAATTTAAAAAAATATTTTATTTTTTTTTTGAATTTTCCTTCTCCATAGCCGTCCAACGCACTCTTTTTTTTATTTTTTCCAAGAAGTAAACAGTTTATTTTTACAAAAAGAAAATAAATTAAAAGCTTGCATTAAAGCCTTGGTGAATAACGTCCACTGTGATAACAAAATTCTAATGGGGAGATTTAGGTTAACTTTTTATCTCATCATCTTGAATTTTTGATTTTATAGCGTTTTCTTCTGTCAGAGCTTTCAGTTTTAACATCTTTCCTTGCTCTTCAAGTTATAGATCTGTTGGATATTTTCTTTTTTCAACCTTTTATTCTCTTCTTCTTTTTGGTTCTGTTTTTGACTTTTGAGATGTTCTTCATATCTCCTATGGCAGCTCTTACATTTGTCAACCATTTTTTTTGAGTGATAGGAACGTTTAAATGAATACTTTCATGAGATCTTATGGCATTGTGCACTGTTCTTAAATCAGACTAAGTTCTTTCAGATTCTCCACTAGAAATTGCTTATTTATAGAAAAACCCTCCTTCCACTGTTGCATTTCCATGCGAAATATCAGTCCTAATTTAATAATTTGCCACAATTACCACATAACATTGATTCCCAGGTACTATAGAAGAAAAAACTAATCAGTCTCTTTAAAAGACAGTCACCATCCAAAATATTTTGATTTTATTCACAAGGTAAGAATGAGCTTCACTGGAAAGTAGAGTGTATTGTGCTTTTTGCTTTCTAGAAAATAGGGAGCAATCCTGTTAATTCACATATTTACATTCATCTGCCCATTTTAAAATATAAGCTACTCCACTTCTCGGAAACATAATTTATGTTTTCCCCTATATCTGCACAGCGAATTTAAAGACTTTTATCATCCACACACCTTGATGCCCATAGATTTCAGATCTTGTAACATCATCTTTAAAGCAAAAAGATGAAACTGATGATAAACTGGTTTTGGTTGGTTTTTAATAGAAATCAGGGTCATTTACAATCGTTAGTATGATTAGAAGTTGATAGAATGGCATAAATTTTCAGTGCACACACTTCACTAATATTTGTATATTAGAACACATAACAAAAAAGTTTTTTAATGATGGTTGGTCCTGCTGAGTTTTAATTAAATTCAAATGAGTTTCCCCCTCTTGAATGTGAAACTTCGCTTGGCGTCCCATGTAAGATAGATCCAAGTTCTTTTTACATACTTTACAGTATGCCCTGGAACTATCAAGAAGGTCCTTTCCACCAACCTGAATTAAAACTGTGGGCTTCAGTTTGACGTCAACCACTGGTCGTTAAAGTTAGTTTTTTTGTTTGAAGTCATTTTATAATAAATAATAAATCCTTCAATTGCACAAAAATCCAAAATCACTTCGTCAAACCTCAAAAAGTATAAATCCCTAAACGAAAAAGATATAAACAGAATTAAATCATTAGTCAATACGTCTAAACCATATACCAATCACCTTCAATTGAAAGGATGAACTTGGGACAACTTCTACGAACAGAATAGGAAAAATAGTAGGTAATAGTGAACTAAAATAAAAAGAAACAGGAAGTAGATTTATGGGATGTCATTCCTCGTCATACCTTTTCATTCATTATCAAATACATCTCTATTCACAATTAATAACAGTAGGAAAAAAATACTATCAAAATTTGAACTAGGTGTACGGATCTTTCTTCATATGTTTTGAAATTTTAAAATTCCTGACTTTTTTTTGGAATTTCCTGACTTTCAGCATATCTTAAAACGTTTCCTTTCAACCCTTCCTAAATTTTTTTTCCCTGCTTTTCCGACCTACCCTGACTTATTTCAGAAAGTTGTGAACCGCTAAATTACAGTTGTTGTCCTAAGACAAAAAATGTTTTTTTTTTTAGGTTAATAAACATAAAAAGTTAAAAGTTGAAATAATTTTTTTTTTTTTCTGTTCATAATTTTTATTATTATAGATATTATGAACAGAAAAAAAAATATTACTATTTCAACTTCTATATTGATTTTTTTTAAGTTAATAAAAAGTTATAAGAAGTTGAAATAGTAATAATTTTTTTTCTGTTCATAATTTCTATAATAATGGAAATTATGAAAAAACATGTCTTCTCTCCTTAACACTTAATTTTTTATCAACTTAAAAAAATATTCCATTAAGTTCAATATATTAAATCTTACCAACTCTACTGACTTGTCTTTGATGTAAAAATTTAACTGAAGGTTGCGAAAAGTACCAGCTACTGTGTCATTCCACTGTGAAATAAAGCTGAAGCAGATCTCGTTCTGAAAATATAAATATAAATATATATATATATATATATATATATATATATATATATATATATATATATATATATATATATATATATATATATATATATATATATATGTATATATATATATATATATAATATACGTATATTAGTGAAGGAACAATTATCATCATCGGTCATCTGCAAATAGCATACTTTTTCCTCAATCTTATCATCATTGTCAATTTCTGCCGATTTTTTGCCAATTAAGTGCGAGGAAATATTACACCATATAACATGGAAAAAGATTGGTTTTTCTGCATCAACATATTTATGAGCTCTAAATTTAAAGTACTAGAATTTTTGTATGTCTGTCATCGTTCTTTGCATACTAAATTTTATTAAAAAATGTCTTGAAGATACTTACTATATATTAATTACTCAAAATATTAAGGTTGAATAAAAAGGAGCATTAATGAATTTTAATGTTAAATAATCATTATTCATTATCAAAGGAAATTATTATTATTTATTATTATTATTATTATTATTATTATTATTATTATGTATTATTATTATTATTATTATTCATTATTATTATTATTATTCCACATTTCTCCAAGATGGTGTCTAAGATGCAATCAAAGAGAAGTACGTAGAAGAATATGATGCACGTGAAAAAAGAAAGCCAGCCTTAACAGCTGCTTTATCTTTTAGCTAGGGATGGCAACGAAAAAAAATATCCTTCAAATTATAAATCAACTGATTTTTTTTACTTGATTTTTTGATTTTTATTGATTTTTTTATATATTTTTTTTTTTTTATTTTTTATTTTCTTGCATATTTAAGTGATTTAACTTCAATGGAAATTAAAAATTAAAAAAAAAAAAAAAAAATTTGAAATTTTTATATATATTTTTTTTTCAATTTCACAAAATATTCGGCATTGTACCAGTAAGTCACAGTAACATTCTCAGGATGAGAAACAAAAAATCAATAAAAAAAAATCAATTGATTTTTTACCTGTATTTTTATAAAGAAATCATGATTTTTTTATTTTATTGATTTTTTTTATTTTTTTATATTTTTTATTTTTTTGTATATTTAATCATTTAACTTCAAATAAAATGATATTTTCCGACTCATCATTTTTTATGTAAAACATAATAATTAGTGAATCCATTCATATCATCATAAAAAATGTTTTGTAGCAATGCTACACGTCATAAATATCACTCCATTTTCAAACTCAAACCAACTAAGCTGTCTGCGCATGTTTCCAACTTTCGACGGTCAGTTTTTACTTTTTTCGTAATTCTTGAAAGTGATGGACGTGTAAATTTGTGAATCCTGATTAATTTATATTTGTCAAAGTTTGTTACAATAATAAGTCCATTTTTATTATAAGGCAAATTAATCATCGTTTAAAGTGGTGATATTCTTTAAATTAAGTAAGTCAAAGTGAATCTTAAATTGTAAATATTTTACTTAAATTTAATTAACTAATGTTTAATAATTGAAAGATTAATATATTGCAGTCGAGCTCCACCGCTGAAAGTTTTGGATTTATAATTAATCAGTTTAATCGTGGGCAACACAAGACTTCAGAATTTATTGGTAGATCTTCATTTATCTCTTAGTTAAATTCAGAATTGAAACTGAGGTCTGCCCGAACATTTCGCATCTCGAATGTGAGGTATACTCCAGCTAGCTGAATATATTAGGTTTAATTTTTGTGTTGGCCCATACATTTATTCATTATATTAGAGACCACATGGGTATATTAAGGGATGGGGAGTCGAGAAAAAATAACTCGACTCCCGACTCCGACTCCAGAGTCGATTTTAAAAACAACCGACTCCGACTCCAGAGTCGAATTTTAGAACACGCGACTCCCGACTCTCGAACTCCCGACTCCTGAACTCCGATCCCGACTCCCAATGGATAATGGAACGTAATTTTTTTCGCAAAATTATGACTTTTATTTCATCGTTATATGCTAAATAAACTTGAAACAAAAAGAATTATGACAATAATTTTATAATTTCTAATAATAATAATATATTTAACTTTTTAACAAATAGGCCTTTATATACTATACGAGTAGGGCCTATGTTTGCACCGTAAACTTGTTGACAAAAAATTTTTTTTACAATATTTATAATTTAAATTATGACAATTATTAATAATAATAATTAATAATAATAATAATAATAATCAATGATAATAATAATTAATATAAAATACTAATATATAATAATAATAATAATAAATATAATAACTAAAAATAATAATAATATAATATTATTATTATTACTTATTATTATTATTATTTTATTATTATTATTATTTTATTATTAATTATTATTATTATTATTATTATTATTATTATTATTATTATTATTATTATTATTTAAAATTATCAAAATATAATATTGAAAGTAATAATTTTTCCATCTGATAATCATATAAAAAATAAAGATTATATACTATACTTTATATATATATATTATATATATTATATAATATAAATATAATATATATATATCATTATTTCTCCTGTAAATTGTTTTCTAAGACTATTTTAAGGAAATTAATTTATGTATAGAAATAACTATTTAGAGCTTTGGAAATAAAATCAAAAACTTTTTTAATAATAATAATAATAGGCTGATGTTGAATTCCTAAAATATTATTATTATTATTATTATTATTATATTATTATTATATTATTATTATTATTATTATTATTATTATTATTATTATTATTATTATATTTATGATTATTTATACAAATACGACATTATATATATATATATATATATATATATATATACATATATATATATATATATTAATATATATTATAATTATATATATATTATATATATATATATATATATATATATATTAATATATATATATATATGCAACTCAAGTTTAAAACCCAATATCTCAATCATTCCTGCAAAAACTACAACCAGCTACAGGGAAAAGGAATACATTGCTGGACTGCTGGTCCAGATTTTAGTGGGAAAATGTAAAAAAAAAAAAATAATAAATATATTTATATTATCTCAAAAACTACAATAGCTACTACAGCGAAAAAGAATACATTTTTTTGGAATCCTGGTAAAAATTTTTGATAGGAAAATGTAAAAAAAATAATAATAAAAAAAATTATTGTTAATAATTATGTATAATGTTAGAGAGCCTATTTAGAGACTTTTTATTGGTTACTCGTTAAAATAAATAGACTTTCTATTAAATTTGCTTTTTTTTAACAAAGAATACCCAAGGGTATACCTCCCCGAACCATTGGCAGGAGTCGGGGTCTCTCGGCTTCCCGGGAACTACGGGGTAGGACTATCCCCCTTCGGGGAGGGTCTCCAGACCCCCGCGACACCCAAATACCAAATACCCCGCTCTTTGGTATTTTGGGGTGCGCGGGGTTCCGGAGACCCTCCCGGAGGGGGGAATTAGTCCTACCGTAGTCCCCGGAAGGCCGAGAGACGCCGACTCCTGCCATCGGTGCAGTATACCTTGGGGTAATTCTTTATTAAAAAAAAATTAATAGAAAGTCTGTTTATTTTAACGAGTAACCATAAAAGGTCTCTAAATATAAGCTTTCTAATCATATTACTATAATTATTAACATACATTCTTTTTTTTTTTTTTTTTTTTTTACTTTCCTAACTACAATTTTACAAGGATTCCAAATGTATTCCTTTTCCTGTAGCTATTGTAGTTTTTTTAAATATAATTTTTTTATTTTTTTATTTATTTTTTTTTTTTTTGCATTTCCGCACTAAATTTAGACCAGCATTCCCAGCAATGTATTCCTTTTACGGTAGCTGTTGTAGTTTTTTAGAGATATGGATGTGGCTCTTCTAGAAGGCTGAATCATATATATATATATATATATATATATAATAAGTTATTTAAATAAATGTATATATATATATATATATATATATATATATATATATATAATATTATTATATATATACACCGTCAAATGGGGGAAAACTGGTAAAAATTAGGCTTTTTTTTTGTCAAGTCATGAAAAATCAAAATTTCAAGTTACACCCATACTTAAATGTTTTTTCTCAAATTTGAACCTTCTTAAATGTTATAAAATGAGAAAATTTTAAAAATGTGAAAATAAATATTTTTAGTAATTTTTTGAAAAATGCTAGTGTGAAATTTTTTTTTTGGGGTAAAACTGGTAGGTGCGTCGGTTTAAAATGTAATCTAATTTTTATTTATTCGTTAGTTTGTTACTTACTAATTTCATTAATAAAATATGTATATAAGAATTAAACGTGTAAAAATAAATTTGGGTAGAAAAAACATGTAAAACTTAAACTTTACTAGCATTACTGGAGCATCATATTTTTTGGAAAACTTTACATTCTGTACGCCGATTTTCTTCGAGCACAACGAATACTTAATGGAAGCATTTACGAGTGTTTTATGGTTTAGGGATGCAATTACTTGGAGTGTTTGTTAAAAAATAGGAACTTAATCTGTATTTCAAAGGGTACAGGTATTAAATACAGATATAGATATGTACTATTATTATATATATATTATATATATTATATATATATATAATAATATGGTCAGCGTTTAGTATATCCGTCATATATATCTCAAAAACTATTAAATGCTACAGTAAACGAATAACATTTGGTGAATGCTGGTCAATTTTTTAGTATCGGAAAATGTAAAAAAAAAACAAAAAAAAAAAAAAAAAAAAAAAAAAATAATAATATTATATCTCAAAACCTACAATAGCTCAGCGAAATGGAATACAATTTTGGAATCCTGGAAAATTTCACATAAGAAAGGTAAAAAAAAATAATAATAGAAAAAAAATTATTGTTAATAATTATCAGTAATATGATTAGAAGGCCTATTTATAGACCTTTTATGGTTTCTCGTTAAATAAATTAGACTTTTCTTAAAATAAACTAGACTTTTTTCTCAAATTTTGTTTTTTTTTTAACTAAGAATACCCAAGGGTATACGCAAACCCGAAGCAAGAAATACGGGGTTCTCGGGAACTCTGGGGATACTACGGGGTGGACTAATTCCCCTGCTCGGGGAGGTCTCCGGACCTCCCGCTCTTTGGTATTTTGGTGTCGCGGGGGTTCCTCGCCCTCCCTACGGGTATGGAAAACGTCCCCCCCTATGTTCCCCGTCGGCTCGAGCCCCTAGTGTGCCGTATAAAGCATTTTTCCTATGTAAAATTTCCTCAGGATTCCAAAATGTATTCCCTTTTCGCTGTAGCTATTGTAGTTTTTTGAGATTACTATATTTTTTTTTTTTTTTTTTTTTCAACATTTTGGTATCTCAAAATTGGTCCAGCATTCCACCAATGTATTCCGTTTTACTGTAGCATTAATAGTTTTTGAGATACATATGACGGATATACTAAACGCTGGCCTATATATATTATATTATATATATATATATATATATATATATATGTATATATATATTATAAATATATATTATATATATATATATATATATATTATATATATAAAATTTTATTATTAATTTTATTACACATTCCAGTAATAAGCTTTATACGCCTGATTCCAATATGTAATTGGTTTTCTTGTAAGTATCGTAGTTCTCGAGATATTGGCGTACTATAATGTAAAGTTTGGCCTATTTTTTTTATGTACATTATTTATTAAAATACAATATAATATACACAGTAATATAATACATACCTAAGTATTTATATACTTAAATTTATATAATAAAGGGAAAATATTTATTAAAACTAAAAAAGAAATTATTTTATACATGAAAATATAGTTACCAGTTTTACCCCGTTACCAGTTTTTACCCCGTTACCAGTTTTACCCCAAAAGTGAAACCACTTATAACTTAAAAATTAATATCAGCTAAATACAATTAACTACATGAACTCTAAATTTCACACCTTTTTAAATATACTGTTAATGCGAATGAATGATCTCTTCCCGTTTTTAGAGATTGTGCAAGACCTTAACTTTTTTTTTTGCAATGTTTCAAAAAAAAAAAATTTTAAATGGGGGAAATTTTTTTGAAAACTATAGTTGTAATTTATTGGAATTTAATTTGAAATAATATTGAAATATAGTCTTTTATCTACCAAAAAACCTTTTCCCCCAATTTCATAACGGTTGCCATTATGAAAATATAGCACATTTTCTAAACTTACCAGTTTTACCCACCGAAACCAGTTTTCCCCCATTTGAAGAGTATATAATAATATATATAATATATATAATATATATATATATATAATATTATATATATATAATATATATATATATATAATTATATATATATGGTTATATTTTAGCCCACACGGAACTGGAGCTCGGATCAAAAAAAAAATTTTTACAGGTAGCATCTATCATACATAAATAGATGTTCTACGGTCGAAATGATTTTTTTTTTTTTTTTAAAAACCTGGTCTAGGGGTGAAATTAGGTTAAGGTTTAAGGTTAGGTTAGGTGGTTAGGTCAGGTCAGGTCAGGAAAAAAAAATTTCATTTCGACCTAGAAACATCTTATTTATGTAGGTCTAGAAGGTTACCTGTGGAAAATTTTTTTCTTGATCCGAGCTCGCCGTTCGAAATGAT
>JABUQX010083611.1:37500-47121 GCA_015478945.1 Trachelipus rathkii | reverse complement strand
TATATATTTATAGTAACTATACCTATATATATATATATATATATATATATATATATAATATACATATGACTATACAGCGTTATATTACTATTACTATATATACGTATATTATATCTAAGCTTATAGTTATAACTGTAGAATACCTCTCGCTACGACGCGCGTCTTTCTAACTACATTCGCACATCCGGCTACTACAACTCCATCTGCCATATGCTCTTATAATCACTTCTACATCCGCCTCATCCCTAACTAATGTTCTCCTCTATATTTATATACTATATATATCGCCTATAATATAATATCGTCGTACTACGGACTATCTCTTCGCAGCATCACTATACGATATATACAACTCCACGTCTATACTAAGACTATACTATTAATACACATATATATCATATATCTATACCTATACTACGCTATATATATATACTTATATATTATATTATATATCTATATTATATATATATATAGTATATATATTATATATACTATATATATAGTATATATATTTCACACTATCTTTATATATTTGTAATATTTGCTATTTTTGTTAACTGCTCTTGAGATCTTCATTTAATGAAACCTCTTTAAAGTTTGTTTGCTAAGATTTTTTTCTTATACTTGTATTGTTATTATTCCATTATAATTATAATAATAATAATCATCATTGATTACTTATTAATTATTTTTTATGTAATATTATATTACTTATTTATCCCATTATTATTATTTATTTTATTATTCATTATTTAATATTATTATATTATATTACTATTATATTATTATTATTTCCATTCCTTTTATATTATTATTATTATAATTCTTACTTATTATAAAGGATCATTTCAATTATAATTATTTATTATTATATTATTATTATTATCTATTATTATTATATTATTCTATTATTATATTAATTATTACATTATTTATTATTATTTTATTATTATCTATATTATATTATTTATTTTAATATTACTTATCTTTATTATTTTTATTATTATTATGCATTACTATTAATTATTAAAATTTTATTATTATTATATATTATTTCCTATATAATTATTATTATTATTATTATTATTATTATTATTATTATATATTATTATTATTATTATTATTATTATTATTATTATTATTATTATTAATATTATTATCATATATTTATTATTATATCATATTTCATTATTATTATATTATATTATTATTATCATTAGTTATTATTATTATATTACTATGATTATATTATATTATTAATATTATTATTATATTATTTATTATTATTATATTATTATTATATATTATATACTATATATATTATGAATTATGATTATTATTCATTATTATTATTATTATTCATTTAGTTTTATTATCATATTATTATTATCTATTATTATTATATTACTATTCATATTATTATTATTATTATTAATTCATTATTATTATTTATTATTATTGAAATATTAGTTATATTGATAATTAGATATATATATATATGTTATATATATATAGTTGATAATAAATAAAATAGTTTAAATATATATAACTTATCATACATAATAATAATATCATATATATATATATATATTATATATAGGCCTATATACCCCCAAAAGTTCAGGCATGTAACTAGTAAACTATAACAGTTAAAGGAAAAATAAATATTCATGAATTGGTAATCAGAAGAGATATATATCGCAGAAATGAAATAAAACATTTTATGTATTATAATCTTTATAAAAACCTTCATAATAATAAGAGTAAATTGTGCATGTACTTGTATACTTGAAAGACCTTGAAAACTGCCGCCCGAGAGAGAAAGTTGCCGAATTCTAACTATCATTAGTTTTCAGAGGAAGAATTTTAATTTTTTCTTGTATGTGACTTAGTTTGGGGGGATCGAGCCGACGGAGGGACAAGGGGAGGGGAGAGGATTTTAAAACCGTATATCCCGATAGGCCGATAGAAATCTTTAATCATAGATCGTACTTGCTCTACCCTTGCGATTTGTCCGTTTTAAAAAAAAAGAAAATTCAACATTTGGCAACCTTTACCTCATCGAAGTCGTCAGTGAGCGGCCATCATCGAATTTTCTATCAAACTGTAATATTGCCCAAGATTTTTTACCAACTTTTAATTTTTTAAAAACGTTATTTTTTTATTCTTTATTAATTTGCTGCCGGTAAAAATGTCTCACTGGATTAATAAATGATACTTTATTGTTGTGTTAGCTTTATAGTTTTATAGTCTTACATGCCTTAACTTTTCGGTGATGCTGAACCATATACTATATATGTTCTATCATTCTCCAGATAGTTTTTGCCCTGCAGTTAGACCAGCATCTTCCTCTTTCTTGGCATCTAAACACTTATCTCAGAGCACTCTAGAACAACATCATTTCTTCGGCGCAATGGTTTCGATTGCCAAGTCCTTGAGTTATATACTCTAAGGTAGGGTTTTATTCACCCTTTCAGTGGACCTGAGCATTCTTCTTCCATTTACCCTCAAGGACTCCTTCCAGACTCCTAAAAGATCGTCTAAGCGCATCAAGCCTCCTCCGTGCCTGGTCCAGAAGTAGTTCAAGCAAGGTAAGTCAGTAGTATAAAAAACAGAATACAACTAGTATTGCTCAATTAATAGGAAAAATTGAGGAACAATACTGCGCACAAAGATCGGTATTATTCCGCATGAGAGAGAGAGCACATTACTAAGACGTCACAAGTTTTAGCTATAAGCTCCGCCCAACGAATGTAACAGATGCTTTAATTGGTTGAAAATTGATGCTTCGTAGCGATGTATGAAATTGGCATGCCTTTCCATATTATATATATATATTATATATATATGGATATATGAATATATATATACTAATATAATATTATAATACCTACTTATATGATCCTCCAACCTAATATAGCCATCGTAGCCTCAAACTATCACATGCTTCGCTGCGAAATATCTATCTCTTAAGCCTACTTGGCATATCTACATGCAAATCTATCCCTCGAGTTTATTACCTGCACTCAAAAACACTTGTCAGATGTTCTATTGCATTAGACCCTCTATACTCTATCTTACTGTATATAACTCTAATAGCACATAGTATCAATATATAATCATCATAAATATATATATATAATATATATTTCCGCTGCGTAATATCATTGCTCTTATAAAAACAGAACATCATATAGTTAAACAATAGGCCTTAAAACTTTAATATGTGATAAGCATTCTGTCTATGACATTCAAGAAGTTATAAAAAATACGAACCACCGACGATTTTCGAAAACTTCCTATGAAAGTTTGAAATGACAATTTTAACCAAAAATCGTCAAATTGACAACTATAAATTGTTTTCGATAATATGTTGTTATATTACAATGAAATGGGCTATTAAAATTTAAAATAATTTTGCTTGTAGTGAAATTAAGCAATATTATCAATGACGACTTAAATAGTTCTCAGCCATATTTTCATTATATCCTTATCTTTATTCCTCTCTATAGTCCCCAGTATGAGTTGCAGATGCGTCAATAATATACCATAAACTGAGAACTAATCTAGAAAAACATGATCCTTAACGGTTGCAGTTCCATTCAACAGACGAAAAATCCACCCTAGGAGTCTGCACAACCATTCGACAGACCCCGATGGGTTGTGTCTCGTTCATGTGTATGGTTTATTCGATGGGCCATGCCCACCAATATTGTCCTCCTTAAGCAACAAACATTTCCATATACCAAATTTAAATAGCCATGAAAAGCATCGCACCCTGCCACACCGATCAAACGTATTTATATTTAAATCACTCATGCTATCTACATTAATTCTGTACACACGCTTTTAATATCGACAAAAATACTTTTGATACCATTTCTGAAGCCTTATTAATTATTATTTAAAAAAACGGTCAAAACCCATTTTAGTCTAAATGATTTTAGTAAATTAACTCGAATACAACTATGATTATAGTAACTCGCAAATTAACCTACCTTTAAATATTTTTTAAATACACTGTGAAATTATTCTACTATAATTATAAATAACGACTACTTTATACAACATTTGACTAAAACTAAGTGAAAAAGGAACACACTCACAGAAAGAATTAACCTCCGTCTCTTAACCGAATAATAGTATGACAGACTTCGTATTGTCACCTTGAGAACTTTTCATTCGCGATTAATCTCATGAACCTTATTTCTGACTATTTTTTTCAAACTATGAATATCTATAATTGATTGATATGGTCATAATACCTGTTCTTGAAATTGATAATATTTATTTAATATCTATCCAGAATATGATAAATATTTTACATAAAATAAATCACAAAAGAACTGCACTTCATAAGCGAACATGTCAACACTGACACATGAAAATATAGGTCGACATTGTAGTATAGTGTTCAGGATTTCCTCTATATGTAATTAATAATGAAATAAAATGTTTATATAGTTAACCAAGTTCTCAATTAAACACTCGGTAGGAGGAGTAATTCTTGTAGCTGTTATGATAGAAGGATCATAATTAAACACTGAAAGCAGATAGTTTTTAATTATAAATTTACATTTAAATATCAAGCTATAAAATTTTTCCGCGGATTTAAAAAAACATTTTCAGAATCACCCATTTTATAAGCAATTAACCTATACATTGAAAGCAAGTTAAAGACACCTTACCATAAGATAATTTTAGAAATATTCCAACCACGTAATTTTTAAATATATTTTCCAGTATGCAATACTAAAAACAAGGGTTATGTGTTGAATTGGAAAATTGTGCAGAGAAAATAGGATCGTGTGTTTTAACACAAGTCACAAGGGCAAAGGAAGATGTATACAAATAGAGAGTTTAGAAGAGCAGTTTCCGTTGTAATATAGATAATATAATAAAAGTGCTGCACCAGTTATTGGACAAAGATATTGTAGAAAATCTGTGTGAGAGGGAGAGTTGATAAGACAAGGGCCCAGACTCTAACCTTTAAATGAAAATATATAAGTGGAATGCTACATTTATATGTCGACTCGCTACAAGACTATAATCTGTAATGAGTGGTAGTTTTTTAAAATGAAAATGTTATTATAGGGTGCTAATGCTTAGGGGCGTGTAGGTAAGAACTTGATAAAGTTGAGGAATGAACGTATTAATAGTTGTGTATTGTGATGTAACAGTGACAAATGAAAGAATAAGATGAATGTACCTGAGCATGTCTATTCATTGGTAGAATATGATGGGATGATAGCCGTTGGTTAAGCGGATGTATAGTAGTGTGTGTGTTGGAATCAACCGGTTGGAAGACCGAAAAAAAGTGGATTCCAGAAAAGGAATGCCTAAAGGAGAAAAATGTTGATATTTTGCACTCAGTTTTTGTTGACGAGAAACAAAAGGTACATAATAGGAGTTAACAGCAGGGTTTTGAGAGGATGTATGGTTGTGGCCACCTGGGCCAAGGATGACCCTACACTTCGACCGACATTTGCCGATAGTGGATCGGGTTTCCGTCGCGTTCCGGAAGCTCATAGGTGGATTGTTTGATTGCGACAAATGTCTCATATAAATAGTATAAAGATGGGCGGTAAGGCTGGGCTTTCTTTCTCGACTTGTCATATTCTTCTACTATTCTGTTTCTCGGATGCATGTCACGCACCTTACCCACAGTCTTGAGGAAAGAAGGTGATGATGATATATATATATATTCTATATAATATATATAATAACTATATTACTATATATATTATACTCGTATTATAATATATTATTATATATATATATATATATATACTTTGTATATATATAAAGCCGCTCTACTAGGGATGCGACCAACGCGCTTTACGGTGGCAAGCACTCCGACTGCGTTGCGCTAAAGCAGGGCTTGCTATCGGGCCAAAAAATATCATGCACCCACTTGGTTCAGAAAACCACTCACAAAGTAGCTTTTTCCCTGATCCAATTTAATCGTCAGGGAATTTTTCGGGCATGTGTAATCTCAATAGATAAATTAAATAAAGCAATAAGTAAGTAATTTAAATAAAAAATAAATAATAATATTAATTTTTATATATAACTACTATATATATACTTATACTATATAATGTTTACTCTAATATTAAATAATAATATAAATTCCTATAGACTATATATATTATTCATACTAAACTATACTATATACCTATATTATAAAAAGATTCAGTCCCCCCTTGTTAATATATATTAAACTTCTTTTTAAGATTTATAACAAGAAATGAAAGCACACTTACATATCAGGCAGGGGTATTTAATATTTATTATACTTACACATAACAGTACTTATAAATAAATCATAGATACTAATATGCATAATTATAATAAATAAGGGTATCAGCTATTTTGCTCCAGCTTCATTGTGGCTGATGAGCCACTTACCTACTTTCAGAGGAGTCATGTAACATTTTACGTCGATGATGAACTCTTCTACTTTATCTCTTCAATTTTTTTAGGAAACTAATGGCTACCTGTGTACAACAACAACAAAAATTGGGTTAGCCCCTCCCAAAAAAAACGTAATTAGCCTTACAAAATTTACAAAAGGTGACCTATGCTCCATAAATGCTATTTTCAATAGATTATCTGAGAGGCTCCATCCAAAATTTTTTGTCCAAATCAAAATTAAAAACGCAGAAATTTGGGCAAGGGGAATTATGAATTGTAAGGATGTAAAAATTATTTTTCTATGATCCATTCTCTATGATTGCACTACAATGAGACTGAATGAAACCAATATTTGGGAAAACTGAAAATGATTAATCAGACTGTTAAAGCTAAGAAAACTGTTAAGAAAACTGAAAATGAGTAATCAGATTGTTAATGCTAAGACTGATATTCAGAAAACTAAAAATGATGAGTAATCCAACTGATGGAAAGCTTCGTCAGTTTCTTATGAAAATTCTAGCTGCGACGAAAATGGAAACTACTACTACTACTTCATCTAGTATCTTTCACACCAAAAAAAAAAAAAAAAAAAAAAAAACAAAAAATAAAAAAACAGATGATTGCCCTTCTCCCATCAAAATATGAGCCTTAAAAAAAAATTAAATTAACTAATACTTTACCGCTCTGATCTGAAAATAACGCTGTGTTGTGAACGGTGTCAGTTCTAGTCTTAATATCGCATACCTCACGATAATTTACGACAATTCAGACTGCCAAAAAAAAAGGAAACAAAATTTCATAAGAAATTTGGACCACCCTATAAAATATATATATATTATTACATAATATATATATATATATATATATATACTAGTAATTCATATACATATATATATATATATATATATTATATACGTATAACTATATATATATATATATTTATGATATATATATATTATATATATATATAATTAGGGTGGTCTAAATTTCTTATTGAAAATGTTTTTTTCCTTTTTTTTTTTGGCAGTCTGAACCTTGTAAATTATGATGTATGATATCCAAAGATTGTATTTAAATTTTTAAGCTGATTGAGCAATATTTAATAGTGACACAATGCTGTTGAAATACATAGCTTTTCCACACCACCCCTGAGGCTATAACAGGTGCGTTTTTTTTAATGTGGTATCCCCAATAGGCCTACTCCACAACTTATTAAATTCATTTATTTAAATTTTATTACTTATTATAGGTTTATCCTTATTTTCATAACTTTTTTCAAGCTCATTTCTCGATTAAAAAAAAAAAATTTTTCCCCTTTTTTTTTTTTTCCTCCACTGTTTCTTTCTAAACCTTGAAAATGATGCATTTTCCTTCCTCGTTTTTGTTAGTTTTTATTATATTTATGCACTAAGTGCAACTAGCTCTTTCGCATTGTCGGTTGTATTGACATTATTGATTTGAAACTTCTTGTGCATTCGTTTCGTTCCAATTTCAATGGATCAACCTTGAGAAAAGTGGAGTACCAAAACGAATTATGAAGAACAATGACTTACATTATTGATTATAAAAGTCGGCAAGTGTTTTGTTATGAAGTTGATCTTCATCCCTAAATACAAAACGTTTATCTGGCATATCTACACACTTTCTTCTTGTTTATGCAGAGCTTCAACCATCTTTCGTTTCATTTTCAAACTGGTACTTCATCATCCATAAATGCAAGAGCTGCAAGTTCTTCTCCTAAATACCACAAGTGATGTTTGAAAGCTTTACTACCTACTACTGATAATTCATAATCGTCACAGCATTCCAGCTCTTGAAGGTAATTTAAGTCATTTCTTGGGGCTGAAGCTGCTGATGTGGCTAAAGACCAATTGGAAACATAAAACCTTACAGCAAAGTTCGCAAATCTTGTCATTGCAGATGCTTCTTGCTCTGTCATATTAAACTGCGACCTAAACAAGACTATTTTCAATGAATAAATGACTCGTGCCATTAATCGTGCTCGATGTAGAGCACCAGGTTTACGAAAAGAAAACCGTTTTTCAAGGTTCCCACATAAATAAACAACTATCAGCTCTAATAGTTCTCTATAATCATCCCGTGGGTGGCTTTTCTTTAACTGCTCACTACAAAAAGCTAAAACATTTTCTGTCCATGAATCACTAATACTCACTATCTCCTACTTTTCTTTATTAATTTTTTTCCAAAATTTCTGGAAACGTTTGAACAGGTCAATGTCTGGTCCTGATGAAATACAGTAACATTTGCTGAAAGCAGCAGATATGATTCTGCTGAAAATGACGTCTGCGATGAACAGCTTGACGACTTCTTTCAGGCTTCTCTTCAGCGACTACAAGCCCCACTTCACCTCACATATATGCTTGCTGTTGTGGTGGATAATCATGACATGGGTGTGACTCACGTCATTCGCGGTGACGATCATCTAGCACCAACACTACAACAGTTCTGCAACATTTGCCACCGTATTCCTCTCAAAAGTTCTTGGAAGACCCAGCAACTTGATTTCCCTCCACCATGTACGACGATGTGCTAGACGTGTAACCGTTCTTCTCCGGTTACTATCCAACAATAACTTACATCCCAGTCTGTACAATTCGTCAGTAAACCACAGGCAATAGTGTTAATATCTCAGCAATTGCTTTACGAACGTCAGACTTCGCCGCCGTAATGTATTCTGTTTAATACAATATTATCAACTTTTTTCCAAGCGCAATTTGCGAGTAGGCTGTTACTGCTACATCACACGTCCGATCACTCATTTAGAATATCGATTTACTCCAAAGCCATTGCTAGTCAGGGGTTATGATTTTATGACGTTCCTTTTGAACTCTTACATGGTTCGACTCTGGAGGTTCTTCACTGCTAGAGGAACTACCACCATCCACACTAGTACATTCTTGCAGAATACGTAATTGTTCCTCTGCCGACGAACTTCCCTTTTAATTCTACTACTTTTTTGTTCTTCTCCTTTTACGCTTTCTTTCTTGTTTTACAGCATATTTTTTATCCACAATACTCATATACGTTCGCCTACCTTTTTATCTCTCATCTTTAAGAAAAACTCTAACTTCTTTCATTTTGGTATTATTTTCATTTGCGTTTGATGTTGCGATATCAAATAACTCTTTTAAGCTTTCGTAAAGATAGTTTCCTTTTTCAATTTTGTATTTGACTTCTTATGAT
>JABUQX010083611.1:0-35000 GCA_015478945.1 Trachelipus rathkii | reverse complement strand
TTCCGAAAGATGCGTCGAGCTGATGACAAGGACGATTGTACCTCTACGTGTGAATATCCAGAACGGTGTTCGTCTTAGAGCAGATGGATAGAGAATTGTGGATTAAATCTTTACATGAAACAAATTCAATGAAAAAATGAGGAGAAAAAGAAATAAACTTGTATTTAGGTTTTAAGGGATTTTCAACAGGCGTATGATAAGATTAAAATGGAAGCTCTAGGGCAACGTGTTATGATACTATTGTTCGTTTGGTGTTATGAGTCTTCTGTGACATCTGAATCAAAACAGTATAGTATGACCATGAGTGAAGGAGCGGTGTGTAAGAATAAATTATGATATCCAACAGGACAGTTAGTGAATTGGTTTAGTATTGAATTAGCAGAGTGAAACAGGTCGTGCATGTCTCCTCTGGGTACCTTCATAACTTTGTACTGGACATAGGAAATTCAAGTAAAAAAAAAGCCAAAATATAAGAAAGAGTGGGAAAAAGAGTAGGCCGCACATAGGTGTTAGCAACTAGCAGAAAAAAGCGCCATGGCGCTGCAAGAGGCGGAGGCAAAAAAAAAAAAACCATAACACACATCTTCTACTGAGGGTGGTTTTCTTTGTGAGCAGACCATGCTGCCGCGCTTTGCGCGTCTTGGTCGCGCGTACATTTAGGACCGAGGTAGTGTCCAACAGGACGGATATGCACCAAAGAATACACCAAGATCGCGTACCATCGTCCAGTATCTGGCTTAGTGAGTGCGCCAGTCTCCCCGTGTTGCACGGATGTATCTAAGACTGAAGAAGTGCGCCGCATAGACAACCCACAGTTAGCCTAGCGCTTAATCCCGTCGTTCAAAATAAGGAATGCTTATGTTACGACATAAAGACTAAATGCACCGACACCGAAGCTCATTAGCCCGAACGTGTAGATAGAACCAGTTTTAGTGAAGAAAACCATGGCCAGGCATACACGGGCATGCGATCGCGATGATCGCCGTTCTCCTACTCTCGTGCACGCTTGACCCATATCTCACTCACGTTCTATAATGATTCCAACAAAAAACCTGCAATGTAATAAACACGGCATATGGTCAATGCAAGAAGATGGCCGACCAGGACTCTCTTTTCGCTTAACGCGCTAATTACCTCGCATAAGTGAGGTCTGTTTGATACCCCCTCGTAGTCTCATCGTCGATTGTTATATAATGATAGTCTTAAGAAGGCTACTAAGACTAATGGTACATTGGACACCCAGGACGGAATCGATCCTCTCTCCCTCTCAGCTCCTACTCGCGCGAAATTACTCACCTCCGATGTCGAGCTTGAGTCCCTGCCTCTCTTCTGAGCGTTCTTGTTTGCCTCGCTCTAGCTGTGCACCCTAGCGCATACCATTACCCACTGACAAAGCAAAAAAAAAAAAAAAAAATAAATGAACAGCTACATAAACAACATCAGAGTGCAAAAAAATCAATAGAAAACAACTGATAATAAAGAACTGATATGCCGGAGACGCCGCGCAAGAAATACACAACAAAACCGCAAACAACTAAACTAAATGAAAGATAGTATCAGAATCTTCCTGGCGAGTCATAAAGAATATGCAGAAAAAAAAAACTAGTAAAAAAAAAAAAAAAAAAAAAAAAAAACAAAAAAAAATTACGGAAAATTCACTGTGAGCCCGAAAACTAAGAAAACTCAAATAAAGATCGAAGAAAGCAAACAAGACAATAAATAAAAAAACAAAAAAGCGAAAAAAATGAAAAAATACTAAAGAATGAAGAAAAGAAAAGAAACAAAAAGTGATGATAATAAGGAAACCATCGAAACACAAAAACGAAAAGTCAAATAAAACAGAATAATAAAAAAAGAAGAACATGAAAAAAAAAAAAGAAACCAAAACAAACAACGAATAGGAAATAATGAAGAATACAAAACAAAAACGATCCGATAACAAAGGAAACACTAAAGATCATAGCACACGAAATCATGGCCAAACACCAAAACTGGACGATAGAATTATATGCACGGAACAAAAAAAGACTAAAGCAACCAGAAACACAGACATCGCACATACAAAATTAGTAATAGATAAAGAGCAGAAACCAACAGAAAGAGCAAAAGGAAAAAAAGAATATAATTAGAATTGCAAAAAAAGAGAAAAATAATTAAAAAAAAAAAAAAATGAAAATTAGAACAATTAAGAACACAACAAAAAACACAAAATATAAGAAAGCAAACAACAGAGAGAAAAATGAAAAAATCATTAAAACCAACTATGAACAAAACCCGATTTAATCACCACAATATGATAAAATCCGATTCAGCAAATGTATACACTATATGAAGCAAAATCTTAAGCGAGTAGATATTTCTGAAACATGACAGACCTGAAAGTACCTAAATACACATGAAATTACAATTCCTGGTACGGCGGAGAAAAACCCAAGAATGAACAAGAAGTCGCATGAGCATATATCATTTATCGCTAAATTGAATCACTATATTCTCATAAAAAATCAAATCATGAACTTTTCTTTTCCAGACATCGCTCTAGTACACAGCACCTAAACCCACACTCACGAATACTTGCGGAGCAAGCCACCAAGTTCGGACTAGCTGGCAAACAAACTAACTACAAAAATACACAAATACAAATCGACTCCCACATAACAGTTAAAAACAATAAATAAAATAAAACAAAAAAAAGCGAATAATGAGAATACTAAAAACCTTATTCATATAAATAAAATATAAATATACTTATTAACATAGAACCATTGATAGATAAAAACCTTAAAAAATAAATAATATAAAAATAAATATTAAAATTAATATAAAATAATATAAAATACTGATATAATAAAAAACAATAGAATACATAAATAAAAATTAATATTAATAAAATTTATAATTAACAAATAAAATATTACATGATCCACTAAAAGTAATACTTAATCGCAAACACGCCCAAACCTTAATTAGAATAATTAATAATTATTCTTAATTTAGTATATCTCTTCTCCATAACTTAAGAAATAAAATAATATATCATACTATATACTAATTTTCGCCATATTGGTATGTTATCGACAGTTCCCAGTACCTTATAGTTCGCCTTTTCGTGTCTTGCGTTCCATATTCACACACATCTTCACAAACATCTTAGAAAAACTACCTTTTATCCACATATCAAATACACGTACTTATATCCAGCACCCCTCTTCCAAGACAACATCTTTACAGACATCGCCTATCCCCTTTATATTCATATGTAGTGTTGGAGAAAAAATTTGCCCACTCGTAGTCCTGCCTGTCCGTAGGCGACGACTATGGGAGCGGTCTGGTAGGTAGATCACTTTAATACATAAGTTGGCTGCCACTCACCACTTATCTTTTGGCAGGAATTCTAATGCATGCCTCGGAGAAGGTTAGATAAAAAGGTCCACTTTTATGACTTTTCGCGGCCAAAAGTGTATGACACCGTATGGGATACATGGAAATAGTCAGAGATGTGAATATCATGTTTGACGAAGAGGAGATAGAGCCTGATGGATTATTTAGAAAGGCTCTAAATTGATAACTGCTCCGTGGAACTGAAAATACAAAGTATATGAAGAGGAAACGTGTGAACAGAGTTGTGTGGTGTAAATGTGTACTTTGTTGGTTTGGAACAAGGGATTAGAGGTTATTTGCAATTCTAGATTGACGGATCTCTGTGAGTAGAGAGCATATGTAGATTTTGTGTGTGTGGTGAGTACTAGAATGATAAAGGTTAATTTAAGTATTTGAAGGCTAAACATAAAAAATTTGTGTAGAGCATATTGTCCATCTTGAGGCGTAGATGTTTGAAGAGTGCGAATTATTTGGGATAATTTTTAGAATGATTTTGGGATGGGAGTAAGAAGATTTAGTTGCATTTGCTACCATATCTGCCCACCCAAGGTTTTTTTTTTTACACATTGTCACCACCGTCTCATGGGCAAAAGCCCCTATTCAAGGAAATTTTGTTAGTACGCTCAAAAGTTCCACCATCTAGGCGCAAAATCTACGCATATGAGCACAAACGCAGGTTTTAAAGCGAGCATTTAACTTCTGCAAGGAAATACGAAGAACATGGAAGATTCACCAGAACACGAGTGGTCGGGAAAGAAAGGAAGCACCACAGCGAACTTGCCTGGAGTTACCAAGTCAACACAATAACTCGTGCACAGATACAGCACCCCTGTAGTGCTACGAGCGGCGGTCGTAAAGGGTGGTACGCGAGTTGATAAGTATCCTCGGCACCTGCCGTGCGGTACTACATAGATAGAGATAAAGCACCCATCATCGACGCCGCAAAGATAGAGAGTTCAAGTGAACCGGTAAAGTACAGAACAGTTTAATTAAGCCTTTTGGCCTTTGACTTCGACCCTGTCCAAAAAAGCCGGGTGAGACCGAGCCCCCTCCCACAGTATATGAAAGCCAGTATCCATACATGGGCGGATGACGACGCTGTTATAGCTGGAGCAGACTGAGAGAAAAGGAAAAAAAAGTCTTGCAGGCCCTAACAGAACTTCCAGTTTCTTTTAGGCCGCCCTAGTAAACCGTTGGTGATGCGAGGTTCCAAAGATATTTTTCGTTTATGTTTAAGGCAAGGAATGTTTATATTGATCAACAGGTAGAGACGAATAGAACCGTCGAAAGAATAGGAAAATTAGAAGGTATTTGAAGAGAAGGAGATTTGTAGAACTTGGGTTTGTAACGAATTGAATTTCACAAAGTTGAGCCAACCATCCGAAATTCTATCCATATCAGCGAGAATAGAATCGGAAGATCAGGCGTAGGCAATTTAGAAGTAAAAAGAGTGTAGAATTGATATGAGGTTGCGAAAAATGAAGGGTCGATCATCGGCATATGAGTGGATAGAGTTAGAGGTGAAGGTGAGAAGATTATTATAGATAGAAAGGAATAAAATAGGATAAAAGAGAGAAGGATGATGAAATGTGTTAATTTAATAAAAGAAGAAGAAGTCGGCCCATCAACAACAGGCCGACATTGACGATTTGAAAGAAAGCTAGACATAAGTAAGCAAAGAGAAGTAGTAACCCAAAGGAGGGAAGGCATTGGGAGCAGTGACGAAGTGCCATACTCGCGTCAATGCTTGTATATGTCAAGCGCCACCACGCAAGTCTCCCGTAGTTCCTAAGGTGCGAAATCCATAAAATTGGTTACATAGTAAGATATCGCCAGTAGACTCAGCGCCGAAAGTCGTAGTGGCGATCAGAATGAGTTTTCCAGATGAATCTAAGAAGTCGAGAATTTGGACAGGGTTTCCAAAATCTTAGATAGAAATACTAGGAAGAAGCTATGGCGATAGTATAGAAGATCAGCAGCGGCCTTCCGTCTTATCGGAATAGGTTGCACATATGCAAGTGTCCAACATGAGAGAAAGTGCAGCATATGAGACGTTGGAGATTATAGATGAACGAAGGGTGGTTGATAGCACTGGTAACGCACACACCTTTTCCGTCAAAATTCTGGAAGGAAATGACATCCAGGCACCCACCGCCTTCTAACGTTCAAGATAAAGGGCCATGAAGCCGATCAAATAATCACAGCAAAGGGCATAGGACACCTAGAGGGAGAGTAGGAAGAGGATATGCTAGAAATCATCCTAGGGTTCGAGTAGATGAACAATAGGAGGCCGAAGAGATTCGGCCTTTCAGTTGGCAGAATTAGCATCAGAATATCAGATTCGCATTTTAAGAGGAGAAAGCAGATTACAGAAGTTGCCTAGAGATGCCTTTTTTCAAGAGGCCCAGTGTAGATATGACGAGTATGAAAACCAATCTGCTTAAAGACACTTTCGCTTTCGATCAGCCAGGCTTTGCTCGTCGAGATATCCATCAACTGATTTCTAGCTAATAGAAAAATTAGCTAGTGAAGTGAGAACGAGAATTTTTTCCACCCCCGTATACGCACTGTCTTTAGCCTGAATGGACAGAGAACAAGCACGATTCGCAACTATGGATTGTGACGGATGAAGATTAGTTGAGGGATCATGAACGTGCTCTCCCATCGAACGATTAATAGCTCCCTCCTTATATTTTAAATCTTTATACATCAATCATTATTCCTTACTGAGGGAGCCAATTTATCATCTTGCAAATTTTGAAACCTTACATTTAAGTCCCATGTCTAAATATTTTATACATTTATGAAGACAGCCACTTGACCTAAGAAATCCTTACGGACCACAAATATGTCTCATAATAAATACTTTTCATTTCATTGATTAACTATTATTAATGGAAAATCATGTTTGTTGGTCCGTAACGATTCTTTAAGGTCAAGTTGGCTCGCTTCCCAATAGTATGTATAAAAATTTGAGAATGGGGACTTAAAGTAAGGTTTCCAAAGTTTGCAGATGATAAATTGGCTCCCTCAGTAAGGTAAGTCAAGTAGAGTACATAACAGATTTTAAAATATAGGAGGGAGCTAATACCGTTGATTGGTATTAGGATCTTTCATTCCTTCAACAAATCTTCTATTAAGTTCTGTGGTTTGTTTACAACATCCGTAACTATACTGTACTAGAGACATTGCGTATCAATCATCTGGCAAAAATTCTCGTTTTCCTATCACTAGCTAATTTTCATTAGCTAGAAATCGTTGCAAGGATATTCTTCGACGAGCAAAGCGGGCTTTTATCAAACGAAAGTGCGCTAAACCTCCTGTAGGTTCTCTACTGAACACAATCTTTCGGCCTGCCTCTTGAAAAATAAAGGGGCATCTCTAGCAAACTTCTGCTTAAACCATCGTACTTCCTTCTACTAAAGCAAAATGATAGTCTGATGGTCATCCCCATCTGACAACTCCAATCTCTTCGCCCTCCTATTTTCCTCTAACTCATACCCCTGGATGATTCTAGCATTCCTCTTCCTACTCCTTCCTCTCAGGTGTCCTAATGCCTTTGCCTGGGATTTTACATTTGATCCGGTTCATGAGGCCCTTTAATCTTATGACGTAGGAAGGCTGGGTTGGGCTGGATGTCATTTTCCTTCCAGAATTTTGAGGAAGTGTGCTTTCTGCTGACCCCACCCCCCTCGTTCAACTATAATCTCAACGTCTCAATGCTAAGCCTTTCTCTCATGTTGGGAAAAACTTGCACTATGTCCCAACGTATTTCCGATAAAAAGGAGCCCGCTCTCTGTATCCTTTCTAACTATCGCCCTAAGCCTCCAATAGTATTCTATTTAAGATTCTTTGAAACCCTTTCCAAATTCTCGACTTCTTTAGATCATTTGGTAAACTCATTTCTGAACGCCATCTACGACTTTCGGGCCCCGCTCGAGTATCTTCTGGCGATATACTTAACTATGTAACCAACTTTGAATGTTGTCTTCGCTCTAGAACTCGGGAGACATTGCGTGGTGGCGTCGTTGACACATATACAAAGCATTTGACCGAGGATGGCACTCGTACTGCTCTCCAAGCTTCCCCCTCCTTTTGGGTTTACTACTTCTCTTTGCTTACTTATGTCTAGGTTTCCTTTCAAATCGCTCAATGTTTGCTGTTTGTTGATAGGCGACTTCTTCTTCTTTTTCTGTCAATGATTAGGTGTTCCTCAGGGTTCTGTCTTTTCTCCTATTTTATATTCCTACTTTTCATTAATGATCTTCTCACCCTTCACCTCTAACTTAGTCCACTCAGTTATGCCGATGACTCGGACCTGCATTCCGCAACTCATATCAATTCTACACCCTCTTTTTACTTCTAGAATTGCCTCTATTCTTTTAGTCTTTCCGATTCTATTCTACGCTGATATTGGAGAGAATTTCCGGATGGATCGTCTCAACTTTGGTGTGAAATTCCTCTCAATTTTCTACAAGCCCAAGTTCTACAAATCTCCCTTTCTTCTAAATCACCTTCTAACTTTCCTTATCTCTTCTCGGACGGTTCTATCGGTCTCTCCTGTGACAATTATCAACATCCTATGGCCCTAATCATAAACAAAAAAAAAACTGGGAAACCTGCGCAATCACATACGTACTAGGCTGGCCTAAAAGAAACTTGGAAGTTCTTTTAGGCTGCGAACTTTTTTTTCCTTATTCTCGTTTGCTCTCCAGCTATACAAGCGTCTCATCCGCCCATGTAGAGTACTGCTTTCATATATGGTGGGAGGGGGCTCTGGTCTCACCCGGCTTTTTGGACAGGGTCGAGTCAAACGGCCAAAAGGCTTATAAACTGTTCTGTACCTTCTTACCGGTTCACTTGGTCCTCTCTATCTTGCGCGGCCCGCGATGATGGATGCTTTATTCTCTATCCTAGTAGGTACCGCAGCCGGGCAGTGCTCGAGGAGACTTACACCTCGCGAATACCCACCCACTTTACGACGCCCTCGTAGCACAAGGGGTGCTGATATCTGTGCACGAGTTTGTGTTACCAGTCATGGCTTAACTCCAGGCGTAGTATCGCTTGTATGGTGCTTCCTTCTTTCCCACCACCTTCTGTTACTGAGCCTGAAAGTTCTCTCTCCCATGATAGTTTTGTAATATTCCTGGCGCAGAATTTAATCTCGCTTTAAAAACCTGCGTTTGTGCTGCATATGCCGGTAATTTCGCGCTAGATGGTGAATTTCGTTGAGCGTACACACACCATTCTTGAATAGGGCTCATGCCCATGAGTGGCTGTGACCAACTGTTAAAAAAAAACCTTGGGTGGGCAGATTTGTAGCAAATGAACTAGAAGTTCTCTTACTCACCCGAATTCCCAAATCATTCAAAAATTATCCCAAAAATTCGCACTCTTCAACATTACCCTCAGAGGTACCAATGTCACAAACCAAATTTTTTTTTTACCTTTTCAAACTTAAATTCTTTAACCTTTAGAATTCTAGTACGCACACACACACACAAAAGTTACATCAAATAGATATCACAAGTCACTCATCAGAACTGCAAATCCTTCTATCCCTTTCCAAACCAACACACGAACACATTTCACACCACACCACTCAGTTTTACTCACGTTTCCTTTCATCTTTGTTTCAGTCCAGCGAGCAAATCAAAATTTGCCCTTTCTAAATAAGATCCATCACCTCTATTCTCTTCTCCTCAACATTTATCCTCTGACATTCCATGTAGCCATACGAGTTATACATTGTTTGCCCGAAAGATAAACAAGGACAGCTTACTCAATCACGACCTTCTCCGAGGCAGGCATTAGCATTCCTGGCAGAAAGATTAAGTGGTAGTTGGGCAGCCAACCTACTACCACCGTCCCATAGTCGCGCCTACGAAGCGAGGACATACGATGTGGCAATTTTTCCACACACACATATGGATATAAGGGATAGGATGTCTGTTTAAGATGTTTGTCTGGAAGAGTGGGTAGTGGATATAAGTACGTGTAATTTGCATATGTACGGATAAAAGTAGTTTTTCTAAGAATGTTTCTGAAGGATGTGTGTAATATGAACGCAGAACAGAGAAGGCGAACTATTAGGTACTGGAATGTCGTACATACCATTACCATAGGACGAAAATATATTATATTTATACTATATATATATTATATTATATATTATATATATTATATATATACTGATATTATATATATATAGTATAGTATATATATTATATATATATATACTATTATATATATATTATATAATAATATATATATATATATATATCGTATATATATATATCATCATCTACCTTTTCTCCCCAAGAGTGGGGGTAAGGTTGCCGTACATGCATCGGAAAGCAAAAGCAGTTAGAAGGAAAATGACAAAAGTCGAAAAGGAAGCTCAGCCTTACCCGCCCCCTCTGTACCATAATTAGTAAGAACTCGTCGCAGTCAGAAAATCCACCTAGAGCTTCATGGCACAACAGCGAGGATCATCATATGGTAAAATCGTCACATGTAGGATTCATCCCCCTGGCCATGGGTGGCCAAACAAACATAACCCCTCACCAAAAAACCCCCGCCATTCTCTCCCTATCATGCACCTTTCTTCTCGCCTCTGCCAAAACGACTCATTTCATTCTCCTGCAGACATTCCCTTTACTGACAATCACTTTTCCTTCGTCTCACAGCCCGGTCGGTTCCCCAACACACCTCACCACACTCGCTTAACCAACCGACTATCCATTCATCCTTTCCACATTGACCAAACCATTCCAACATACTTTCATTTATTCTCTCGCTTACCCCTTTCTTCACACACACAACTCTCTAATACGTTCATTCCTCATTTTATTCAATTTTCTCACACCTTAGCACGCCCCATAAAGGGATTGTCAATCTGAAGCACACTTGAAACTTTAGTCTATACCTTCTCTGTTCCAGACCATAGTCTCACTACAATACAATAACACAGTCACAAAGCATACCCACAATGCAAGACCGCTGGCGCACTCCCAGACATAGTCCTGTAACTATTCAGGCAACTACATATCTCAGATTGCACCCGAGCCATTTGAGCCTGCCATTCCACAACTTTCCTACCTACACTTGCAGTCCATCCGTTCCTGTCTGCATGACACACAGAATTACCCCTAAATATGTTGTTATAAAATACAACTCAGCAACTTGTTCCCAGGCTGCCTCACCATCTAAACAACTTCACACTGAGACTGTCCTCACTCACAACCATACCTTACCTCTTATCTACCGATCGTTACTTTTCAAAATCCACTCTCCTTTTTACACACGCTTTGCCAAAACTTCTCTACAATACTCTCAAAACTCCTTCCTTCAGATTCGCCACAAAAGAAACAAAACACCCTCAATATTAATAGGTAGGGCACCCCTCCCATCGATTCTCCATTCTCCCCTCACTCTAACACGCATTGCCTGCCCCCCCACCTCTAATTCTTCCATAACCCCATCCATATACAAATTGAATAAACAAGGAGACATAACACAACCCTGTTTCACTCCGCTATTAATACTAAACCAAATCACCTTGACAACATTATTCTTACACACGCCTCACTATCGTCATACATACTTTTGATTCAATTCAGAAGCCTACCACCAACACAATATATCACTAACACTTGCCATAGAGCTTCCATTTTAATCTTGATCATACGCCTGTGAAATCCTTAAACCTAAATTACAATTATCTCTTTTCTTCCTTATTTTTTCACGTTGACTTTGTTTCAATGTAAAGATTTGATCCACACTACCTCCCTTACCACTCCTAAACGCACCTTGATAATGTCGACCCACTCAGTCCTTCAGTCACCGACGCACTCTTTCGACTAAAATACCAGCATATATCTTCCCTACAACACTCAAAAAACTATTTCGCCTATAATTCCTACAGTTCCCCTTATCTCCCTTACCTTTATATGAGGGTACTATTACTGCTCTCCTCCAATGCCTAGGAACTATACCCTCTCTAAACACTTTATTACACAACTTCCAAATCCAATCAATCACCATCATCGCCTTCTTTCATTGATCATCTCAACCCCGAAGTAATTTCATTTACGTAATACCTGACCCAAGATTGCACTTCCTCAACTTTCTCAATCTTCCAAATTACCTCCTCCTTGCTAATGACCTCATCCCAAAAATACATATTCCTTCTTGCACCATCAAACCCACACACTTTCACTATCACCTCTTCATTACTGTTAATATTATACAGATTTTCAAAGTGTTCTTTCCACACTCCTCACATCCATTTCATCAGTCACAAAAGCACCATCCCTATTCATTATTCTAAGCAGGTTCCACTTATTCTCATTCTTAACCTTTCGCGCTTCCTTCCAGAAGAGCTTCCCTTCTAAGTCCCATTTATCCTCCTTCCAAACTGTTCATTGACTTCTTCTTTTTTCCTACGTATGCACCTTTTAGTATTTTTTTTCCCCCCTTATATAATTCCAAACATCTTTCTTTCGAAACTTAATCTTTGGCATTTAGTACATTCAACCAGCTTTTTTTTATTTTTAACCGCATGCATCACCTCTTCATTCTACCACTCACTGTTATCATTCTTACTTCCTACTATAGCACATTCACATACTTCCTTAGCACTGGGCCTAACGAACTGTTCCTTCAATTCTGCTTCCAGATTGTTTAGTTGTCCAACTTGTTCACATGGCAACCGATTACTTGCGGATCCGCTCTTTGTACTTATCCTTATTACCTTGTTCCACTAACTTCTCACTTTTAGTCCTACCCACTTTCCTTCCGTCATCCACCTTCCTCTTCAATCCAGCCACCAATAAATCTTAAGTTTAACATAGACGACATAATGATTCGTATATCCCCATTTCCTAATCACCTCACTGCATTAACATCCAACATATACTTCAACATTCCTTTTTCACCAAAAACAAATTTCAATCATAACTTTGTCACTTCGCATTCTCTCTCTTCTCTCTCTCTCTCTCTCCTCTCTCTCTCCTCTCTCTCTCTCTCTCTCTCTCTCTCTTTCTGCTCCTCTTATTCTCTCTCTCTCTCTCTCGCTTTCTCTCTCTCTCTCTCTCATCCTTCCTCTCTCTCTGCTCTCTACTCTCTCTCGTTCTCTCATCTCTTGCTCTCTCTCTCATCTCTCTCTCTCTCTTCTCTCTCCTTCTCCTCCTCTCTCTCTCTCTCTCGTCCTCTCTCTCTCTCTCCTTCTCTCTCTCTCCTCTCTCTCTCTCTCTCTCTACTCTCATCTCTCTCTCTTCTCTCTCTCGTCTCTCCTCTCTCTCTCTCTCTCTCCTCTCCTCTCTCTCTCTCTCTCCTCTCTTCCCTCTCTCTCTCTCTCCTCCATCTCATCTCTCTTCTCTCCTCTCTCTCTCTCTCTTCTCTCTCTCTCTTCTCTCTACTCTCTCTCTCTCTCTCTCTCTCTCTCTGCTCTCTCTCTCTCTCTCTCTCTCTTCTCTCTCTCTCTCTCTCTCCTCTCTCTCTCTCTCGTCTCTCATTCTCTCTCCTCTCTCTCCTCTCTCTCTTCCTCTTCTCCTCTCTCTCCTCTCCTCTCTCTCTCCTCTCTCTCTCTCTTCTCTCTCTCCTCTCTCTCTCTCTCTCTCTCTCTCTTCTCTCTCTCTCTCTCTCGTCTCTCTCTCTTCCTCTCTTCTCTCTCTTCTCTCTCTCTCCCTCTCTCCTCTCTCTCTCTCCTCTTCTCTCTCTCTCTCCGCTCTCTCCTCTCTCTCTCTCTCTCTCTCTCTCTCTTCTCCTCTCTGCTCTCTCTCTCTCTCTCTCTCTCTACTCTCTCTCTCTCTCTCTTCTTCTCTCTCTCTCTCTCCTCTCCTCTCTCTCCCTCTCTCTCTCTCTCTCTCTCCATCTCTTCTCCTCTTCTCTTCTCTTCTCTCTCTCTCTCTCTCTCTCTCTCCTTCCTCTCTCTCTCTCTCTCTCTCCTCTCTCTCCTCTCTCTCTCTCTCTCTCTCTCTCTCTCTCTTCTCTCTCTCTCTCTCTCTCTCTCTCTCTCTCTCATCTCTCTTCTCTCTCTCTCTCTCTCATCTCTCGTCTCCTCTCTCTCTCTCTCTCTCTCTCTCTTCTCTTCTCTCTCTCTCTCTCTCTCTCATCTCTGCTCTCTCATCATCTCTCGTTCTCTCTCTCCTCTCTCTCTCTCTCTCTCTCTCTTCTTCTCTCTCTCTCATCTCTCTCTCTCTCTCTCTCTCTCTATCTCTCTCTCTCTTCTCTCTCTCTCTCTCCTTCTCCTCTCTCTCTCTTCTCTCTCTCTCTCTCTCTCTCTCACTCTCTCTCTCTCTCTCTCTCTAGAGCCAAAGTTACCCACGAAGGCCAAACAGGATGTTTTAACCAAGATTAGAAAGACCTCATGAACAATACAGATCACTTTTAAAAATAAAATCAAGAAGTCAAATACAAATTGAAAAAAACGTATCTGTAACGAAAGCTTAAAAGAAGTTATGTGAGTATCGCACATGCAACGCAACTGAAAATATACAAATTAAGAAGTTTAGAGTTTTTCTTAAAGTTCAGAGAGAAAAAGGTAGGCGAGGGTATATGAGAGTATTGTGGATAAAATATGCTTTGTTAAATCCAGAAAGAAAGCGTAAAATGTGAAGAAACAAGAAAGTAATAAATTAAAAGGGAAGGTCGTCGCAGGCAAGGAACAATACGATATTCTGCAAGAATGACTAGTGGGATGGTGAGTTCCTCTAGCAGTGAAGAACCTCAACCTGGACCGTCCAGAGTCGAACAATGTAAGAAGTGCAAGAGGAAACGTCAATAAAATCATTAACCCCTGACTTCCAATTGCCTTGGATATCGAAAATGAAGCGTGATCGACGCTGTGATGGTATAGCCAGTTAAACAGCTACTGGCAAATGCGCTGGGGAAAAAGTTAGATAATATTTATTAAGCAGAATACTTACGGCGGCGAAGTCTGACGTTCGGTAAGCAATTGCTGATGAAATATTAACAAACATCTTCTTGTAGTTACTGACAGTCTGTACACTGGCGATGGTAAGTATTAGTTGGATGTAAACCGGAGAAGACAAGGATTTGAACGTCTAGCTATCGTACGTAACATGGTGGAGGGAAATCAAAGATTGCGTGGGTCTTCCAAAACTTATTGAAGGAACGTGAATGCGTTGCAGAAGTTGTGATATAGGCCTAAAAAGATTTCATTTGGGAAGATAGCATGTAGTAGGAATGTGTTATGACCACAACAGGCAAGCATACCGGAACAAAAAAGTGGGGCTTGTAGGTTTATAAAAGAGAAGCTGAAAGAAGTCTTCTGGCCTTTGCATGTCGACATCATATTCACGAAATAGTCTATCTGCTGCATTCACAAAATGTTACTGTATTTTTCATCAGACCAGGACACTTGACCTGTTCCAACGTTTCCAGGATTTGGAAAAAAGATTAACTAAAGAAAAGTAGGAGATATTGAGTTATTAGTGATTCATGGACCAGAAATGTTTAGGCTTTTGTGTAGTGAAGCCAGTTAGAAGCCACCCACGGAATGATTATAGAGAACATTAGAGCTGATAGTTGTTTATTTATTGTGTGAACCTTGAGAACGGTTTTCTGTTTTCGTAAACCTCGGGTGCTCTGCAATCTAGCACGATTCAATGGCACGAGTTTCATTTTATTCATTGAAATAAGATCTTGTTTAGGTCCCAGTTTTAATATACAGAGCAAGAAGCATCTGCAATGACAAGATTTGCGAACTTTGCTGTTTTATGTTTCCAATTTGTCTTTAGCCACATCAGCAGCTTCAAGCCCCGAAAGAAATGACTAAATTACCTTCAAGACTTGGAAATGGCTGTGTACGATTGTATGAGATTCATCAGTAGTAGTAGAGCTTTCAAACGATCATTGTTTGTATTTAGGAGAAAGAACTTGCAGCTCTATGCATGTATGGCTGATGAAGTACAGTTGAAATGAAACGAAAGATGGTTGAAGCTCTGCATAAAACCAAGAAGAACAAGTGTAAATAAGCCAGATAAACGTTTTGATTTAAGAATGAACATTCAACTTCTTTAACAAAACACTTGCCGACTTTATAACATAATGTAGTCATTTGTTCTTCAATAAATTACGTTTTGGACTCCACTTTTCTCAATGTTGATCCATTGAATGGAACGAAAGGATGCACCAAGTTATCAATTCAATTAATGTCATTCAACGACAATGCCGGACAGACTATATGCAACAGTGCAAAACTAAGATAATAAACTAACAAAAAAGAGACGAATGCAATATCTTCAAGTTATTGTTAAGAAAAGAAACAGGGAAAATTTCTCGGAGTATCAAAGAAACAGCTGGAAAAAATTATTGAAAATAAGGTGGAATAAACTATAATAAAGTATAAAATTAAATAAAGGAATTTAATAAGTTGGGAGTAGGCTATTGGGGATACCACATTCAAAAAAAAAGCCACATTTATAGCTACCTCAGGGGTGGGTGGAAAAGCTATGTATTTAACAGCATGGTGGTGCACTATTAATTATTGGCTCAATCAGCTTAAAAAATTTAAAATACAATCTTTGGCATATCATACATTCATAATTACAAGGTCAGACTGCCAAAAAAAAGGAAAAAAAATTTTAATACGAAAATTCTAGCCACCATAATATATACTGATATTACTATACATATTATATCCAGATATGATAGATTATAATTATACATATATATATATATTACTAGTATATGCAATATATATTTTATATTATATATATATAATATATAATATAGTATATATATATATATACTATATATATAATTATAATACTGGGAAAGGAGATAGGCTATTGGTTATAAAATTGCTGCTTTTTTTTGGCAGTCTGAACCTTGTAAATTATGAGGTATGATATTAGACTAAGACCTGACGTTCACAACACAGGTTATTTTCAGATCAGAGGTACAGTTTAAGTATTTTAATTTTTTAAGGCTAATTACTTTTTTGAGGGGGAAGGAACTTTGTTTTTTTTTTTTTGTTTTTGTTAGGTTTTTTTTTTTTTTGGTTTTTATTATTTTTGTTTGATGTTGTTAGTAGTAGTTCTCCATTTTCGTCAGCAGCTAGAATTTTTCATAGAACTGACAAGCCTTTCCATCAGTTGGATTACTCATCATTTTTAGTTTTCTGAATATCAGTCTTAGCATTAACAATCTGATTACTCATTTTCAGTTTTCTTAACAGTTTTCTTAGCTTTAACAGTCTGATTAATCATTTTCAGTTTTCCCAAATATTGGTTTCATTCAGTCTCATTGTAGTGCAATCATAGAGAATGGATCATAGAAAAATAATTTTTACATCCTTACAATTCATAATTCCCCTTGCCCAAATTTCTGCGTTTTTAATTTTGATTTGGACAAAAAATTTTGGATGGAGCCTCTCAGATAATCTATTGAAAATAGCATTTATGGAGCATAGGTCACCTTTTGTAAATTTTGTAAGGCTAATTACGTTTTTTTTGGGAGGGGCTAACCCAATTTTTGTTGTTGTTGTACACAGGTAGCCATTAGTTTCCTAAAAAAATTGAAGAGATAAAGTAGAAGAGTTCATCATCGACGTAAAATGTTACATGACTCCTCTGAAAGTAGGTAAGTGGCTCATCAGCCACAATGAAGCTGGAGCAAAATAGCTGATACCCTTATTTATTATAATTATGCAATATTAGTACTCGTATGATTTATTTATAAGTTACTGTTTATGTGTAAGTATAATAAATATTAATACTCTGCTGATATGTATTTTTCATTTCTTTTATAAATCTTTAAAAAGAAAGTTTAATATATATTATCAAGGGGGGGACTGATCTTTTTTATAATATATATATATATATATATATATAATATATATATATATTATATATATATATATATAATATATATATATACTTAATATATATATATATTATATACTATATATTATATACTATTAGCCAATATTTATGTTATTTGTTTATTTTTCTATTATTTTTTTATTTGATTTATTTATTTATTATTATTACCACATAGCCTCTAATCCTGAGGTAATTGGTCAGGGAAAGTATTGTATGGTTTCTGACCAAGTGGAAGGTGCATGAATTTTGGCCCGATAGCAAGCCCTGCTTCAGCGCGACGTAGTCGGAATGCTTGCCACCGTAAGGCGTGGTTCGCATGCCTAGGTAGGCGGCTTTATATACTATATATATATATTATCATATATATATATATATAATATATATAAATAATATATATATATATATATATATATACTAATAATATATATATATATATATCATCATCCACCTTTCCCCAAAGAGCTGTGGGGTAAGGTGCCTGACATGCACCGGAAACAGAAGTAGTAGAAGAATATGACAAGTCGAAAAAGAAAGCCCAGCCTTCGCCCATTTTATACCTATTATTGAGAATTTGTCGCAATCAAAAAAATCCACCTAGAGCTTCACGGTACCGCGACGGACCCATCACGTACTGGCCATGTCGTCAGTGTGGGGCATCCCTTGGCCAGGTGGGCCAAAACCAACATCCTCTCAAAACCCTGCTGTTAACTCCTATTATGTACCTTTTCTCGCCACTGTCAAATTCACATTTTTCTCCTTCAGGCATTACCTTCTGGATCCTAATACTATTTTCTTCGGTCTTCCAACCGGTTGATTCCAAACACACACACTACTACTACATCCGCTTAACCAAATCCGACTATCATCCATCATTTCTACATGAATAGACCATCTCAGCGTACATTCATTTATTCTTTCATTTGTCACTTTCATCACAATACACAACTATTTAATACGTTCATTCCTCACTTTATCAGTTCTTACACCAACACACTACTAGCTGCCATTGCCTGCTCTGCACAATAATGTCATCCGGCCTTGTATAGAGTACGCATCACATATTTTGCATTTCCAATCATATACTTTTATTTCGAGGTTAGAGTCTCGGGGCCTTGTCTTATCAACTCTCCCTCTCACACAGATTTTCTACAATATCTTTGTCCAATAACTGGTGCAGCACTTTTATTATATTATCTATATTACAACGGAAACTGCTCTTCTAAACTCTCTATTTGTATACATCTTCCTTTGCCCTTGTGACGTGTTAAAACACACGATCCTATTTTCTCTGCACAATTTTCCAATTCAACACCATAACCCTTGTTTTTAGTATTGCATACTGGAAAATATATTTAAAAATTACGTGGTTGGAATATTTCTAAAATTATCTTATGGTAAGGTGTCTTTAACTTGCTTTCAATGTATAGGTTAATTGCTTATAAAATGGGTGATTCTGAAAATGTTTTTTAAATCCGCGGAAAAATTTTATAGCTTGATATTTAAATGTAAATTTATAATTAAAAACTATCTGCTTTCAGTGTTTAATTATGATCCTTCTATCATAACAGCTACAAGAATTACTCCTCCTACCGAGTGTTTAATTGATTGTTAATATATAAACATTTTATTTCATATTAATTACATATAGGAGAGAAACCTGAACTAACTACAATGTCGACTATATTTTCATGTTTACTTAATAATATCACCAAAGGATAAAGTGCTTTCTAACCAACAAATTGTGTTATTTTATGTAAATATTTATTCATTTTCTTGAACAGGAAATATGAAACACAATCAATTTCTAGAACAGGTATTATGACCATATCAATCAATTATAGATATTTCATAGTTTAAAAAAATAGTCAGAAAATAGGTTGCATGAGATTCGCAATGAAAAGTTCTCAAGTGAAATACGAAGTCTGTCGATATATTAATTCGGTAAGAGACGGAGGGTTATTTCTGTGAGTGTGTTCTTTTTCAATTAGTTTTAGTCAAAGTTGTATAAATCGTTTAAATTATAGTAAATAATTTCACATGTATTTAAAAAATAATTTTAAAGGTAGTTATATGCCGAGTTATATAATCAAAGTTTAATCGTTAATTTTACTAAAAATTATTTAACAAAATGGTTTTGACCGTTTTTTTTTTAATAATAATTAATAAGGCTTCAGAATGGTATCAAAAGTATTTTTGTCGATATTAAAGCGTGTGTAAGAATTAATGTAGATAGCAAGTGATTTAATATAAATAGTTGATCGGGGCAGGGATGCGATGCTTTCATGGCTATTTAATTTGTATATGGATGGTTTTGTTAGGAGGACAAATTGTGGGCATGGCCCATGGAATAAACCATAACATGAACGAGACACCACACCCTCGGGGTCTGTCGTATGGTTGTGAGACCCTAGGGTGGATTTTTGTCTGTGAAGGACTCGCACTTAAGGATCATGTTTTTCTAATTAATTCCTCAGTTTATGGTATATATTACGCACTCTGCAACCATCTGGGGACATATAGAGAGGATAAAGAAGGAATAATGAAAATAGCTGAAACTATTTATCGTCATTATAATATGCTTCAATTTCACTACAAGCAAAATTATTTAAATTTTAATAGCCCATTTCATTGTAATATAACATATTATCGAAAACAATTTATAGTTGTCATTTGACATTTTTGGTTAAAATTTCATTTCAAACTTTCATAGAAGTTTTACGAAAATCGTCGGTGGTCGTTTTTTATAACTTCTTTTCATAGACAAATCTTATCAATATTAAATTTAAAGGCCTATTTTTTAAATATTTCTTTTAAAGCAATAATTTCGCACTTCAAATATATATATATATATATATATATATATATATATATATATATATATATATATATATATATATATATATATATATATATATATATATATATATATATATATATATATATATATATATATATTTCAAATATATATATATATATATATATATATATATAATATGAAAAAGGCATCAATTTTCATACATAGCTATGCGAAAAAGGCATCAATTTTCAACCAATTAAAGCATCTGTTACATTCGTTGGGCGGAGCTTATAGCTAAAACTTGTGACGTCTTAGTCAATGTGCAATCTCTCTCTCTACGGAATAACCGTCTTTTGTGACGTATGTGGTTTCCAATTTTTCCTATTTTAATAGTCCTGTTGAATTTTTCATCCTTCTACTATGCTCTTTATCCTAGATCTTCTCTTTTCTTCTTTTTCCGTTTCCCTGCTGTTTTTAACACGCCCAACTCCAACGACAGTCAGCAATAATATATATATATATATTTATATATATATATATATATATATATATATATATATATATATTATATATATATAAGTAGCAAATAAAAGATATGAGCAGCAGGCAGGTGGCGCGTATATATGTTATTGTTATATATATATATATATATGGGTTCTATGTGTTTTCGGTTTTGAGGAGACAAGAAATATCGATTTACATATCGACTCTTTCGATAGATATATTGCTCCCTATTGACGCAGTTAATGTATAGCATTTGAAGTGTTAATGTGTTTGTTATAAATTTTCCGAAAATATTAAGGTATAGCATTTGAAGTGTTAACGTGTTATTAATTAAACCATATATTTAGGAAAATATTGAATAATTCCTGTAGTTATTCAACATTTAAATTAATAATTATTTTATAAATTTATAAATTAATATGAAATATATTTCTCGCAAAAAACTGATCTTTCGTTGAAAGCTGCATAATTTCGCTAAAGTCGCTGAAAGCTGACCCGTGTGTCTAGTCTAGAGACACCGAAATTATAATTCCTAAAACTATTCTTTTAAAACTAACTAACTAACTAACTAACTAACTAACTAACTAACTAACTAACTAACTAACTAACTAACTAACTAACTAACTAACTCTATATATATATATATATATATATATATATATATATATATATATATATATGATAGATACATATATATGTATAGCATATATATATATATATATATATATATATATATAAAAGATGTATGTCTTGATATACAAACGTATATACGTGCTGAAAGAATTGGAAAATATCAGTAAAAAATCTAAAAACTACAATAGCTACGAGCCGACGGGGAACACAGGGGGACGTTTTCCATACCCCGTAGGGAGAGGGGCGGAGGAACCCCCGCGACACCCAAATACCAAAGAGCGGGGTTCCGAGGCCGACCACGCCCGCCGGAACCAGGGCCGCCCCTTGTAGTTCCCCGGAAGGCCGAGACCCCGACGGACTCCTGCCATCGGTGCGGTATACCCTTGGGGTATTCTTTAGTTAAAAAAAAAAAAGCTTATTTATGATCCATAGAGATAAATAGGCTTCCTCCTCATATTACTCTAATTATTAACAAAAAAAATAATTTTTTTTTTATTTATCTTTTTTTTAAACTAAAATTTTACCAGTCCAAAAATGTATTCCTTTTCCCTGTAGCTATTGTAGTTTTTTAGATATTAATTTTTTATTTTTTTCTACATTTTCCGAACTAAAATTTCACCAGCTTACATTAATAATAAATCTAATTTAATAGCTATTTTAAGTTGTTTTTTTATTATTATTATTACATTACTAATGCTTTTATTACATTACTAACGCTTTGAATAACATACAATAACATATTTATAAAATTTGTTATATGACGGAATTTATTTCAACGACACATTTTTATTTTTTTTTATAGGGACCCATTTAACTATCGAAAAAATCGATATGACAATCGATATATCTTGTCTCCTCAAAACCGAAAAAGAGTCCTATATATAGCAGCAGTTATAGAGAATATATATAGCATATATATATATATATATATATATATACATATATTTAAATATGTCGCTAAATATATTTAGATATATATATAAGCATTTTATATTGAGTGGCGAAGAATTTTATATATATATATATATTGCTAGAGAGAGACTCGCGTACGTACTCTATAACCGAATTCGACCCAAGCGACTCTAACGCAAAAAAATTTTACTGATCACAATCTTAATATTTGCCGCTAAGACTAATATTCGTAAGGAGTTTGGTTTTGATGTAAAGTATTTACTTTTCAACGATGTTAATAAAATAATAAAATACCACATCAGTATCATGCATACATGTTAATGTTAAAATGTCAAGATGTAAATTATAGTTGTCACGTGTTAAATTGTATGGATACCTAAAAGATGAATGATTCAACTTTCTTAAATTAAAAAGTTTCACCAGATCTTTGAACCGGAATAACGTAAACACGTCCCAAGGAAGACAAGGTCCCTCCTATGAAGTGTTTAACTACCAGATTGCTTATAACGGTTTTTATAGATTACAGAGCGAACAAACGAGCGACCTGGAAAAAGCTTGCGTGAGAGAGATTTGCTACTCAAAAGAGAATTAGTTATAACAACAACTTGGGGCAACCAATAATACAATAATATATGAATTCTATTATTCGAGTAGTAAATATTGCCAAAATTTCTCAATCAAAACTTAATATATATATATATATATATATATATATATATATATATATATATATATATATATATATTTATCTTTACACGTTGCATAGCATAGCAAAGCTTGTTCTAGTATAAATATATATATATATATATATATATATATATATATATATATATATATATATATATATATATATTCAACGTTGCATTTAATATATTAAAACTGTTTCATACCTTTTATAAAACATATTTTTAACCTATATTACCTGAAACATTCTTACATTAATCATATTGTCCAAGAAGTTCTTAAAGTTCGTATATTTCAATATGACGTCAAACCTAAAAATATTACGTTTTCAAATATAGAAAGTTTATTTCACTATAATGTTATTGAACCTGTGTGAAAGGGGAGTGGCTTTCGTATCCTCTGATTGGGTAAAAATCTAATGACTAAATTAAAAATGGCGATTACATTGAACTGTATGTATATATATATGTCCATCAACATATGCTTTTGACTGTACATGTCCATTTTCTATTTGAATATTCAGTAAAATTAAATTGTTCTCTTGTTGGATGGATTTTTTTTTACCACATTTTGTTTATTGCATATTATTTTGGCTGTGATTAAGTTCAAAATTTCAGATTTTGACAATACCAAAAGTACAATCATTTGGATGAATGTTGGTGACAAAAGCTTCAAAGCATCTCCAATATAATTGTTCCGAGCTTCAAACTTTATTAATTTATTACAGCCCTCTCAATAATTCAAGAAAAAGGAGCAAGAAAATTCTCTTTACGAAAGTATAAAGGGCAAATAATTCCTATTATATGATGAGAAGACATTTTTTATTACTATTATATATCTAAAGTTTTTTTTTTATTCCGAAATAAAAAATCTTTTATAGTTATTTTTATTTATTAAAGTTACCCTTTGAAAATCTATTCTCTTTATTTAAATTTAATTTTTTTTATGGATAACTTAAAAATATTCTATTTACTTTAATGATTTGCTTCAGTGCTGAATGCGGATATATTTCTCATATTCCATTGTCTTTTGAATATTTATGAAAATATTTAGTTTCTTATTTAAATAAGACGATAATGGTTGGTTTATGTGAAGCTTAATAAAAAGTTAGTCTAATTTATATTAATAAGTTTTTCAATTAATGTTTAAATTTGGTTTAATTTCACTTTATGAGTGTGTGTTTTTTTTATGTGTTCGTTCTAAGTTTTGAAAAATTTGTCCATAAGAATTGCGAACGTTTACTGAAAGATAGAAAGTGATTAAGGCTTTAATGAATAATAATCATATATATATATATATATATATATATATATATATATATATATATATTTTTTTAGGAATATATAGCATATATATATATATATATATATATATATATATATATGTATATATATATATGTTACGCTATCGAGCATCAGGCCTCGCCCATAGCCAGGCTTCGCCGGCCACGTCGCCGGCAATGTGCTTGGCACGGCCAGGGCGTACGACCTGCGACCTATATGCCGCCGCCGCCGTGGCCGGCCGGTCATTTATGTTACAGATATATACATATATACTGAGCTCCACGAAGGTATATATATAGTATATATATATATATAAAGATTACAAATAGAAATATATATATAGTATATTATATATAAGTTATAAATATTTATATATATATATATATATATATATATATATATATATATATATATATATATATAAACTCAAATTTTTTTTGTTTTGTTTTTTTAAAGAATCACATTGCTTCTCGCACCAAACGAACCCCTAAGGGATTGGGCGTTCCGTACAGAGGTGGAATGGAAAAGTTCTGAAAAGACCATGTTGCCTTAATTAAAAAATTTCACGCCAACTTAAGCCATTTTCGATTTTGCATTTGTGCTTGCGAAACGTAAGAAATGCTCGAGTTTGCGTTCGTTTTTGTCAAATTTAGCACAAAATCGTGAAAAATGCTCACCAAACTTAAGGAATTTCCTTAATTCTGTAAGGTTGCTATTTCCCGTGCTTGCCGAATTTAAGCACGTTCTTAGGAAAAAATGTAAACAAACAATAAGCTGGCGGCGTGGTAGGTCCGTTTGGTTTGATGAATGTTTCATTCAATAAAATTAGCTTTAAATCTAATTTCTTCCAAATCGATAAACTCTATCACAATAGTTGATCAATTTATTTGTAATATAAACCTTTTGTTGTTTTTTTATTTCTGTTTATTCCAAAATCATGTGGTCCATCACAACAGCTGATTCCAAATGTTTGTAAACAAAAATAACTTTTATGAGAAATCGCGTTCGTTTATGCACGAAATTCGGGCTAAAACTGTGTAAGCATTTCTTATCGAGCGTAAACACGAATGACAAAAACGAAAACGGTCCTAGTTGCATGCCATTTATAACGGCGTGGTGTGTCTTATATAGGTATGGATCAAGATCTGGGATGGCTCCATTTATATGGCGAATATGGATTATCAGCTATTGAACTCTCACTGATATTTTTCTATTTCAATCTAGCCGACGAGCTGTTGCTTCACTTTCCTAATACTTTTTCCGATACAGCTGAACACTTTCATTCTGAAGTCTTTATTCGCATGTCTCCTCCTTTGAGGAGACTGATTCCTCTTTTCACACAATCTCATCGTTCCTCTGTCCAATCACCTGACCCCAGATTTAACCGATGTGCTCATTAGTACATGTACTATACTTGTAAACTCTGGAACATTCTTCTTTCTTCTAATCTTCACGTGTCGTTTTTTAAACTTATTTGAAAATCGATTTTTATCAACTCTGGTGTTGATAGATTTCATTGCTCTGTCCTTTTCCCAATAGAAGTGTGATAAAAAAATAGAAACTTTAATTTAAGACTCTTTTTTTCTTAATCCTAATTTTCAGAATGGCTTCCATGAAATACTTTTTTCTGGTATCTTTCCTTCTTAGCAACAACACAGCGTCTCTATCTTTTAGGATGTTAATGAATCTTAATGTATCATCAATTGGCCTGAATGATTGGAAAACCCTTTTAAGTTATAAACAAAGCCATTCTTCTATTTCTGTCTTCTCCTCACTTCATTCAAAAGTTAAACTTGTTCAAACGGTTTTTTTTTTTTTTTTTTTACAAGTTTTCTTCAAATACATGTCTATTCGGTGCCTCTTTGGACAATTTTCTGAAAAATAGAATGTCAATCAGTTGGTGGTCATTTGACATATTCTGTTAGCAAGAAGGTAATGAACGAATTTTGTCTGGTGCAACTCTTGGATAAGTTTTTATAAAGATTCGTCAAAACAGCAAAAGACTTGTCCAAAGATTATTTTTTAACAAGTTTAAAAATGTAAATTGGACAAATCTTCTGTCCTTTAAAAATGTCAATTTGACAAATCTGTAGGTCCGTTCGACATATTTCAGTTTAGAGCGTTACCTCCACTGATTTTGTGAAGATTTCACATGAAAATATTCTTACATACCCAAACCAATTTCAGGCAAGGAAATAAAATCGTTATAGCCCTTGCAAAGAGCGCCCTCTCTATGTTTTTCTTCATAAATATTCCATCCTAGAAAACAGTTCAACCAATAACTGTTTCATTATTGCTCAAAATATTTGGTGTTTCCTTTGCTCGCGATTTTTTTTCCTTTTTTTTTGGGGTGGTGGTGGTGGAATAGCATCATTATCTTATCATATTGAGAAGGTTCAAGTTGTCTAATAGTCATGGGGCTCCATCAGAAACTTACTAGCTCTGCATGAAGTCATTTTCAATGATTGTTTTGAATACGTTTCACATATGATGTGAAAATATGTATTTATTAGAGAAACATTCCCATCCATATTCGCTGAATGACACAAAAAATGACATTTTCATCCACAATCCACATTCGCATTTATAAATCTAACCACATCAACATTGGTTTAATAGATTCCCTCTTCTAACATGCATGAAGTAATTACCAGATATTTAGATAGCTGAATGGTGTTTTCCAATAGAAATATTCAATCAATTTTAAAGTTATGTGAATCTGTTCCAAGAATTAAATCTGGATACTAATAGTAATAAGAATATATAGAATATCATATATATATATATATATATATATATATATATATATATATTATATCATTATAATATATATATATAATATATTTATGATATATTTATATAATATTATAATTAATATATTATTATAGATTTTATAATTAGTTAATATATCTATATATATTATAATATATATATATATTATATATTATATATATATATTATAGATATACGAATATAAGTAATTAACATTAAATATATATAAATATATGAATATTACTATATTAGTAGATATAGAAGTATATATAGGTATTTGTATATATATATTATTGAATATTATATATAATTATCAGATATATATATATATATATTTTAATATTATTAACAATATTAGTATAGATATAGTAAATTTAATAAATATATAAGTATAATATATAGATATAGTAGATAGTATTAATGTATATATTAATATATTATTAGGTTATTAATAGATTAATATTAATTAATAATATATCAGGTATACTATGCCTTTGTGATACTATATAGTATATAGTAATTATATAGTTGATATATAGTATAGGATATGTAATAGATTAATATTTATGTATAGGTACTATACGTTAATTATGTGAGGTACGAAGATATATTAGTGAGTATATATACCTATAGAATAAATAGTATTATTATAGAATAAATTAACATATACTAATGTAACGGATATAGATAGTATAATGATATATTAATTATATATAGTAGTTAGATAAAATATATTATATAATATATTATATAGTTTATAATAATAATTCAGATGACTAATTATATATAGTTAATATTAATATGAATATAATATGTAATATACACAATTATTATACTATAATATATTCTAATACCTATATATGAAATATTAGAAATAATAATATATTATAAGTTAATATATGAGTATATTTCCTAAAATTTAATATTGATATAGTAATATATTAATATAAAGAATAAGCATTAGCTATATAACATCCGTTATAATATAAATCATTAAATTACAATTATAAATAGTATAGAAATATAAGATAATTAATAATAGATTATATATATATATAACTAGTAGATATAAGTAAGATAATTATATAAATATTAAATTATATAGAATTAAATACTAAATATAATATAATATATATGATTAAATGTAATGATATGATTAAATCATATACCTTTGAATGAGGTTTTTTTTATCTTTGTATTAGGTTAATGAGAATATATTTAGTAATATTAGTTTTAAATATTCTTAATATAATGTATAAATAATTGAAAGAGAATTAATATATTTAATGAAATTATTAATAGTTTCTATAGAAAGAATATATCTTAACAATTTTATTGTTCGATTTGGCATATTTTATAGATATATAATAGTATTTAAAAATATATATCAAATATATATTAATAATTAATTTATATATGAATAATATATAGTAAGATTAAATATATCTTAACTGTTAATTTAGCTAGAGTATTTGATATATTATAATATATTAATATAGTATATAATATATTAATATATTAAGATTATATTGTATTATATATACATATGATTTATTAATTATATTTATTAATTAATAAATATTATGATAAATATTAGAATATAATATATGAAATATATTATATATAGTATAATATAAGAATTTAGTATCTTATATAAGCATAGAATAATATTAATATTAAGATAGTATAGGGTTAAAGATTAATCGTATTATATATTAATATATATAATATTAAATATATTATTATAAGATTAAAATATTAATAATTTATATATAAGATAAGTGTATTATTATTAATATTAGAGTTTAATATTTAATATAATTATATGTATATAAATAATATTAATAGATATATAATATTAACATATATTATAGATATAATATAAATGTAATATTATAATAAATTATATATATATTACATAATTTAGATATAATTTAATATAGATATATTAAATAATATAATATATAGAATATATATTATAAAATTAAGTTAATATATAAAATATAATAATATAAGAGATATTATAATGAATAATATTATTAATTAATAAGTATAAGTTACATATTGATAATGTTAAGGAGATGCTGAATTAAGTAATGAATATTATATATTATAGATATATCATGATTTATACCTATAATTATACTCCAAATATTATATATAATAGATATTATATATATATATATATAATAGCTCTATATATATATATTTAATAATATATTAATAATATTAATAATATCTAGTAAAATATATAAATATTAGTATAAATACCTAATGTCATTAATTATAATATATAAATTAATTAAATGAATATTAATAGTAATATATAATATTATAATATAAGTATAATATATAATAGTAATATATATTATATATATATCATATTATATATTATACAATTATATATTATTATTATACTATTATAAATATAATATATATATTATATATATATGCTATACAAGAAATTTTTTGATTTTTCTGGTATGTGAATATAAAAATCTATATAAGTTATTCTGATAATGTTTGGCTAATAAAGAATTAGATAGATCTGATATAAATAGTGTCTCATTATCATATTAAGTATGATAATTTATAATATATTATATATGCATATTTATACTATGTTAATAATTATATAATACTATGAAAAATATAGATATATGTAAATAATAATTAATTAAGTACAAATATCTAGTACAATAATAATAATATCTATAATATTAAATATTAATTAAGAAGAATATATAAATAGATAAATTGATATTCTATTAAGATTAATATTTGGTATGCCCTACATATTAATTAGTTAAGAGATTAGCTCTAATTAATTATATAAAATAAAAAAAAAACATTAAAGCAAAGTGAAAAATTTAGAATATATATTTTGTGAAGCATCGTATATAGAAAGTTCTAGATGCATGAGATAGATATGAATTATAAATCTGATATAAATATATTAAAATAAAATTAGAATAAAGTAATAAAATATATATATATATAGATGAGATATATAATAAGGATTATATATATATATACTTAATCTGAACTTAATATACTACGAGTTCTATTGTAAGAAGTTAATAACTTAATTTAAATAAAGATCATTGTCTTTACATCTATTTTCTGAAGTTCGATAGGAATATCTGAACGTATATTTTATAAAATTTATGGTTGTGTTAATATGTAAGTAGATAGATGTGTAGAGAGATTATTATTAAATACACATATATGTAATAGAGCAAAAATGGGATATCTTTAAAACAAAGCAAGTGTATTATAATATTTTAATATTATTTTATATATCCAATTATAAATAGAATATATATAGAACAGAAATTTATTTATGTTTCTCAAATGTTTATATAATAGCTATAATGAATATTAAAGAATAATTACAATATGTGTAAGTTATAATTATTAAAGCAACAATTTTATAATTCTAAGCATTCTATATATATGGGATATTAGCTTTTATTATAATATAAAAATATATAATATTAAAGTATTAATATAAAATTACTAAAAGTTTTTAGCATATATATAATATATATATAATATATTTATATAATATTATTAGAAGGGTGATAATATATATTTATATAATATAATTAGGAATATTAATAATATGATCTAAATATTGAAAATAATATAGTAATTATATATTTATAAATTAATAATCTATAAAAGTATATTGATTTTGTACAAAATGGTAGTTATATATATATATATATAATCATATTAATATGTATCATTATTATATATTATTATATATATATATTTCTACTTACTATTAATTTATATCTATTAATTATATATTATAATATATATTATTAAAATGAAATATATAATTTTTATATATATATAAGTAATATATATATAGTATAATTATATATATATAGTATATATTAGAATAGTATTATATAATATACGTATTAATTAATTTATAAATATAATTATTATATGTTTAAATATTATTTATATTAATTATATTTATATATATATAACTATATATATCATTAATTAATAATATATTATATATAATATATATCATTATTATAAATATATATATAATATTATTATTATAATATATTATAATATATTATATAACATTATATATATATATTATATAATATTGAATAATTTTTCAATTATTTATAGAATTAAATTTATTTAAACAATAAATATCTTATAATAAATTATTTAATTTATTATAATTATATATATAATTAATATAAGTAATTATATACTATTAATATATATATAAATATATATTATCCTTATATTATATTATTATATATTTTATATTAATTCATATATATATATATATATATAATTAATTAGTACTATTAATAATAATATAATATTAAAGAATAACAAAGTAATATACATTTTAATTATTAATGATAATAATAATATCAGATATAATATTCAATAAAATATTATATTATTTATTATAGAAGATTAATAATTATAATAATACGAAGCAAAAAAAATAGATATATCAAAAATTAAATTTTTTTTTATTAAATAAGTAAGTATATACTATTCTAACATCATTTCATGAATTAATAAATGATATTATATAATTAGGTAATATATTTGAATAGTATATATATAATATTACTAATATTATTGATTAATTATATAGATATAGAGATATTATTAGTAATTTATCTAATAGTAAATATTAAAATAGTATCAATCAGACGTATAAAAAGATATATAATATATTAATATAATAATTATATATTATGTGATATATAATTATATTATATATATTTATATATAATTTAATAATTAATTATTATATAATATATTATATTATGAGATATAATTTATATAAAAATATTATAAAGACCTATATTTTATAGTTAATATAATGTATTATCATATATGTATTATTATCATTTATCTAATTACTTATATTTGTATCATACTATATATAATATTGATTATTACTATTATATTAATATTTTATTAAGATAATTTAAAAATAATTCTGGATCCTATAAATTTAATATAATATTCAATATATATTATATTAATACATTATAGGTAAATAATATTATATATGAATTTTAATTCAATTTAATACTTTATATCTATAATAGATATATTATAATTAATTATATTTATCAATATTATATTAATATAATTATTATTTAATATTATATTACTATTTTAATAATTATTTATAAGATAAAAATATAATATTAATAATTAATAAATTAATTTATATTTAAATATAATTAATATTTTAATAGTTATAATAATCTATTATATTTATACCTATTAATATTTATATTAAATTACTTATACATTTATAATTATATAATATTATAATTAAATAATATTAAATTTATATAATATAATTAAATTAATATTATTATTTATTACTTATCTAGCACTAATGAAATTGTAGAATTCTATGAATGCACACAGACTAATAATTTACGTATCGTATAATATTTTTAATTTTGGAAATAAACAATTTTATTTAACGAAAATAATTGATTTATTTGTAAATTACGTTTTTATTATAGTAAATATAATAAATATTATTATAGTAATATAAATTTTTAAATATTATATATATTAGAAATATATTATTAGACAAGAAAAGATTTTTCTAATAAAGTTTAAATATATCTAAATATAAAATATATAGTCTCGTGTATAGGTATAAAATATAGAATAATCTATTTAATATATACTACTCGTAAATATAGTTATGATATACTTCACCACTCTAATAAATTCTAAGGTTATAGACGTATAATTTCACTAATTAAGAAAGTAATAAAATATATTTAAATTATCATATTTATTTATTCATCTTGGGTATATATTCTTAACTTTTTATTATTCTTAATACATCTTGAGGTAATATTACACTTCTAAACGTTGTATGAGATTTCACGAATATATTTAAATCATAATTAAATAAATTAATTTTCATTAATCTTAATTGATTTATATCTGATTTACATATAATTTGAGTGACTCATGAATCTCAAAAGATCGCTATTCTTAACAATCTAAATTTTTGTTTCATTTAGAGGCAATACAGCTATAAATATATATGATAGGTTTATACGTTAATAAAGACATAACTTATTAGAAATATGATTATATTATTTACTTAAGTATATATAGAAGACGAGTTACTAGTAAATGAAGTCAGTTGTAAGTATCAAGAGAGATTATATAACTATCAAAAAATGAGATAATTTAATTAATGATAATAAACTGGCTATCATCTTAGTATTGCGAAGTAAATTATAGATTTGAATTTAAAAGTAGTGGCTATAGTAACTATAGTTTAATATGAATGATTTTCATTATGATAACATAAATTCGGCCCTCACATTTCATTGAAAAAATCACAATCATTATATTGCAAGAAACCGTAAGGTATATCGTAATAAAGATATCACTCGATATAAAGAATAATAGACTATAAATAATGAGTTACCTAGTTGAGAAGGCCATTACATAGCGCTGGATATAGAAGTCTGTGCATATTATGATTGAATACGTGTATAAATATAATACATGTCGCTGTTGATACTCACTGGATAAGGTGATAATAAGGATTACGTGTGTAAATTGTACATTCTACAACCTTGTAGCTGTGGTACAATAATAGATTTAAATTTGTTTTTGATGTGACTTGAGAAAGTAATAAATGTTATATTACACGGGTTATAAATTAGGTTTCACTTAATGAAAATGTAGTAAAACTGATATATAAACCCAGCTGATGTGAGTAGCTCACTAATTAAATTATGTGTAGTGACTATATTGAGGTCACCGAATAAAAGTTGGTATGAAGTCATACATTATTAATTTTAAATAATATAATAAGTCTAAGAAATAAAAATTTAGCTTTTAATATATATATATATAGTAAAACTTAAGTACGCTCAATTAATATTAAATGTGGTACCAGAAACAATATGCACGTATTGAATAGTACACATAAATATCAATGCGGACTATAATAAATAACTTATCACAAGTATTCTTTAATAATAAATATGAGTTGAAAGAATCAGATAGAGTTTATGAATAAATAAGTAAAAAGAGATAGAGCATATATCACTGTGAAAAAATAAGAATACTCCATATGAAGAATAAGAGCATAGGAACGAAAAGCAAAAAAGCTATATATATAATATATTGATATATTCTTACTAAATATTAATATATTATATATCACTATATATACTAACAAGCGAGAAGCAAAAGAGAAAGCGAGAAGAACGATCATGCAAGGAATAGCAATTTAAATAAAGCTGGCATATAAGTGCTCGAATTCCAGCAAGATAAATGGCAGTGTACAAGGTAAGCATCCAAGAGTAAGCGGAAGGCTAGCCCCGCCCGAGAGACCGGCAACAAGAATGTCTAACTAACACACGTTATAAGCACCCATACCCACGATAGAATCGGTAAGGTGGTATATATATATATATATTAATATATACTATATATTAATATATATATAATATATATAGTATATATAGTATATACTATATACGTAATAGATATACTATATAACATAGTTATACTAAGTATATATGATCACTATTAATATATATAATATTGATTTATATGATATAGTATATATCTACGCTTAGATAGTACAACAGTTATAAGCGATTACTGAATAGTATATATGATACTATAGTTGGATATACGTATATGATGGCTTTAGTTCTGTATTATGAGCTGATCGTTCGTGTAGAATAATATACTATCTATTATTACCCGTTATTAAGCTATACCTTTAAATTAATATAATTATTAATATAGTTATATAATTATACATAATCTTTACTATATAATATATGCTATACTATAAAATTATTAGTTAAATCGTATATATGATATTGAAAATTGATATTACTATATTATTAATATGATCATATATTATATGTATATACTGATAAACATCAGGATATGATATATAATATACTTGATCACACTTCTTACGATATATATACTATATAACTATATTACTATTATACCTTAATATATAAATATACATACTATTATTTATATATGACATTATAGACACTGAATTAGTATCATTTGTTAATATAGCTATTTATTAATTAAGTCAATAGTTTTGAGCTGTTAATATTATATTATAATGTCTATAATTAAATTATATATATA
>JABUQX010083610.1:12500-17581 GCA_015478945.1 Trachelipus rathkii | reverse complement strand
GTATAAAGCTTTTAAAATTCTTCAGACGTGTGGAATTTATTAATTTATATCATTTAGTACTATATAATAATAATAAAGAATAATAATAATAATAATAATGAATAATAATAATAATAATAATATAACAATAATAAAATAATAATAATTAAAATAATAATAATAGATATATAAATAATAATTAAATAAAATAAATTAATAATAATAATACATAATAATGCTCCTTCAGTGTTTTTAAACAATTATTTAGTCAATTTAATTTGCGAGTGGTATTCACCTATGGTACTTTACTACTGTATAGTTTTGTATTAAAATCTCAGTAAAGGTATCTTAGATAAAAAATTGTTTAAACTACAAGATAAAATAATTTGAAAATGAAAAAGAATCTCATTTATATATAGTATATATTATAATATATATATATATAATATATATATATAATATATAATATATATATATATATATATATATATATTAATATATATAGTATATATATATTATTATATATAAATAATCAGGCCCGTAGCCAGGAAATTTTTTCGGGGGGGCTGCGACTTTCGCAAATGGTTACATTTCAAATGAAGTTAAAAACTATATAATATTATATTATATACTATATATATATATATTATATATATATATATTAACATATATTATAAATATTATATATATATATGGGGTAGTATATAATTATATTATATATTATATATACATATATATATATATATACTATTATATATATAGTATATATATACATAGATATATAATATAAATATATATATATATAATATATATATATATATATATATATATTATATATATTATATATATATGTGGTGTGTGTGTGTGTGTGGTGTGTGTGTGTGTGGTGTGATGTTAATTCTCATAAGAACTTACCGTCGTTTTATAAGGTCAATTTCAGTTTCCTTGCTTTTTGACTGAGGTGATTCAAAATATATTTTCATTGCTGACCTCTGTGGAGATCTCAATGATTTGACAGTAAAGCAAGACCTGCATGTAATGCGATCCTCTCCAACACTATTCCGTAAATACGTTTTCAGACGCCTTAATGTCAAAAAGTCTTTCTACTGTGCGGTGATACAGCAATACTGCGAATATTCAGGAGAGTTGCCAATGTAGGAAACCTCCTCTTGTCACACTAAGCCAAAGCACCGATCGCAGTTTTTGGATTTTTTCATTTTCTAACAGCCATTTACGGTGCCAGAGACACCACTCTCCTATTAGTGTGCCTCGTGAGGTCTGAAAAGGTCCGTCTTTATTAAAAGAGATGCTTTAATATTTCTAATATTGCTTATAAGGTACATGTGCACTATACTGCTAATGGAATGATAGTGTTTCATGTGAGAGAAATAGATCAGTCAACGAAAAAAATCAGATCATCAATAAACGGAATAAAAACTGAGATGCGGTAATATGGTTCGGGATCTGATGTAGGCACATTACAACGATATTTCTGGAACTTCGTAGTTCTGAATTGTTATTCACATAACCTAAACCGTTCGCATACATTTTAGCCTTGTGTGATATGGTTTAAAACCTTTGTCTGACTTTGTCTATCATTTCGAGAAGCTTGAATAAGTCTATTCACTAATTTATGACTGGACAAGCCAATCGGGAAAACTCCGTAACTGTTTTGACAAGGTGTAGGGTATTTTTTCCAAAAATCAAAATTTACTTAAAACGAATAATGTTATTATAAAAATTCGAATACTGATTAATTAACAACGAAGTAGCTTTATGTGATAATTCACCAGGCCATTTTTTATTCTTCCAATGACGCAAGAATTGGCTCAAAGAGTCTCTTTAAAAAAGGAAAATCTCTTCATTCCGTCACCCACGCATCTGTCTCGCACATCTTTTTGATCCTCTTGTTTTTTTGGTTTAAAAAAAAAAATCTTTTATTTTATCTTCCAGAAGTTTTGTTGCGCTTCGGACTCGATCGAAAAAAAAATGCATATTTCAGAGATGAATCCTAAGACGTTGCAATTGCCTCAATGGTACATGAGTATGAGAGAAATTCATCACAACGAATGTTGCTACACAATTTGTGTATAAGAGCTTTAGGTACTCATCCATTAACCACGATTGCGATCTCCCCTGCAATTCCGCCGTCTCAGAAGGGCATCCATTTCATATCCTTGGCTTATTAAATTTTCCGAGTTATTAAACCAAATAGCCGAGTCTCCAAAATTACATTTGCCAATGATTTCCCTGAGATATCATAAACCGGAGCAAAATGATAAAAATATCCTCTGCCAAAGTTAAACAGGACACAGTATCACCCTCATCATCATCAATTCGCGTACATTACACAAGTAACAAACTGTTGTCTGTTGCGAAATAATCGTATGGCTTTCATCACCAAAACGGAAAAAAATTGTTTTTTATTAACTCTTCCACTATTTCCTTGTTTAGCTGATAAATGACTTGTATGATTTCCTTCTTGTATCATAGGGACTCGCTATTACCATTGGAATTTTTTGGACGATCAAGAAGTAAGTGTTTTTCAAAACTTGCTCACTCTATTGGCCCGAAACCTAAAGGGCTTCTAAAATTTCTGCCCATTTTCAGCTGTGGTCTGATAATTCAAATACGTCGATAGTCACTTTAGCCCCTTAAGCAAAGACCTTGTTGGCTACATAAAACATATAGTTTCAATTATTTGTACAAGTTTTTCTCTCTTCACATTTTTCTTATTTTGAGTGTTCATTGTTTCTATGCTTTTCGATTTTTCTTAAATAAGACTTCAATATTTCTTATTATCTATATATGTGGCTTATTATATAACCCTAATATATATAGGAAACTCTATATATATTATTATTACTACGACAGTGCGCTTATACTGTCATTAAGGCAATTATAATAGTTTTCATGCTATGCACCATTGCAACTGCCGTATACTATAATTATTGACATATTATATATATAAATATAATATATTTATATATCTAATATATATATATATAATTATTATATATTATATTATTATAATTATAATATATAATATATATATATATATATATAAATATATATATATATTATATATATATAGTATATATAATTGTAGTTGTTTTTCTGCTGGAAAAAATTTCACTGTCGATAATTTCGGGGGCTGCAGCCCCCTCAGCCCCCCCCTGGATATGATATATGATATATGATATATATATATATATATATATATATATATAAATACTATATTGATATATATATATTATATATATAGCTAAAAACATATTTTTTTAAAATTTAATTTTTGCTTCAGTACGTTAATTATATATTTGTTGAAACGATTTTTGCATGAATGTAGCAACATTTCATGTTCAAGTACTTTTCTACTTGCCTGCTTATCTAGAACATGCCATATATATATATAATATATATATATTATATATAATATATATATATATAATAATTATATATATATATATATAATATATATTATATATATATAATATATTACCAAAATTACTTGTATATATATATATTATATATATTTACAGTTGCACCCACTCACGGCAGAGCCCTATTCAAGGAGGGGGTTTTGCACGCCTCAGAAGTCAAACAGCTAACGAATAATTGCCTCAGAATGAGCACAGACGCAGTGCTTTACGAGTGGTGAGGATAAACTTCCAGCAGAAACACAGAAGATGGAAGAAATCCACAGAACAAGTGGCAGGAAAGAAGGGAAGCACCACAGCCCGAACTACCTTGGAGTTACCCAATATTCAGCACAAAAACTCTATGTGCAAACACCACCCTTAGGCTTACGAGGGCGACGTAAAAGTAGTGTCGCGGGCAAAATTTCCCTCGAAGCACCTGCCACTCCGTACCTATAGAAAAGAGATAAAGCACCAACATTGTGCCGCAAAGATAGAGGGGTCAAGTGAACTGGATAGTACAGAACAGTTTATAAGCCTTTCGGCCCTTGACTCAACCCTATCCAATAGCCGGGTTGAAAACCAAGGCCCCCCAAATATGACAGTCATACTTCCTACAAGGCGGAGAGGTCCCTTGTATACTGGGAAACTGAGAGAAGAAAAACAGTCTCGCAGTCTAAACAGAAACTCCAAGTTTCTTTGGGGGTGCCCTACAAACCGTTTGTGATGGGAGTTTCCAAGACATTTTGTTTATGTAACCAAGGATGTTTATATTGTCAATATTAGAGGTACGAGGAAATCCGAAGAGATAGAAAAGTGGAAGGTGTGATTTAGAGAGTGAGATTTTGTAGAAGTCTGAGTTTTTAAAAGAATTAATTTCACAAGGGTTCAGGACGACCCCATCCGGGGAAATTCTATCAAAATTGCGAGAATAGAATTCGGAAAAGATGAAGGACGAAGGCATTCTAGAAGAAGTAAAGAGGGAGCAAAAAATTGAAAATAGTTGAAGAATGAGGTCAGCATCGGCTATATGATGTGGATAAGTTAGATCTCGAGTGAGAAAGATCTATTAATGAAAAAGTAGGGAATAAAAAAAGTAGGAAGATAAGACAGAACCCTGAGGAACACCACTATTGAGAGAAAGGAAGAGAAGTCGCGTTCCAAACAACAGCCGATATTGAGCGATTTTGAAAGAAAACTAGACATAAGTAAGCAAAGAAAGGAGGAAACCAAAGAAGGGTCTTGGAACATGATGCATGCCGCGACCGTTCAAATCTTGGATATGTCAAGCGCCACCACGCGAAAGCTCTCTTAGTTCATATAGCGGAAAACATAAATTATCTCAGAGAAGATGGAAAGATATGACGACTCATTAAGCTATAACCTCCGCGATCTCTATAGCTCGCCGAATGAGCCATGTCTACTGAAATAGCGATCCATGTAAGAGAGGCATCGACCCACTGTACTAGTTCCGCATCGAGAGAGCGATAATTGTATATATCCCGACTATCTGTTATACTCAGTATTTGCAGTATTTGTGATAGGCTGTAGTGTTCGTTAGACTTAGCACTTTCTATGTAGTATAATAGCTAGCGCATGTCCGACATTATGTTTGATGAGCTCTAGGGTGTTCCGATAAGTATGTGAGATATAGCGTGCAAATCAGAGCGCTCTCTTTCAATG
>JABUQX010083610.1:0-5000 GCA_015478945.1 Trachelipus rathkii | reverse complement strand
TATTTTAAAACATTTTTATTGCATGTTTACTATAGTTTTAAATATACTAGATGTCCATAGTTGACAATATAAATAAACCTCATCTCCAGCCACAACCATCCTGGTTATCACTTGTAGGCATTGTTACCTATTCTCCACATATCTCATTTCTGATACTAGAGAGAGATACACATATATATCAAACAAATAGAGACACTAATCTAAATATCTTTTTAGTATTGGTGTGCACGCAAATAATCAGTAATAAGTTGTTGGTTACAAAACATTATTTTCATTTAATTCATCAATATCTGAATATAAAAAAGGACAGCTGACTATAGCATAAATAAACACAACTAAATATATATAATTAATAATATCAGTTCACATAATAATATTAAATAATTTATACATACATATATAATATTAATTATATGTAAGGAATAGAGGTATAGAGATATTATATTCATCAATTAGATAAATTTATTATATATAGAATGATAAAATATATTTATAATTAACACACTTATATAAAGTAATAATTAATAATAATAATAATATAAATAGATAATTAAATATAAAATAATAATAAATATAAGATAAACCCACATAATAAATCCAAGAATACTTTGAATACATATAACAATCATATTATTCAATCTATATAATAAATTAATAACAATATAGTGAATATTTTGTATTACTAGATAATGACATATTTGCCTGTAACTTAGTTTCATTGTGATACGAAAAAACACTGAAAATATTACCTACAACTATTCTTTAAAGACAGTAAATATTGAAAGAAATATTGAAAAGCATATGCTAGACGAAAAATAAAATATTTGTGTATGAAAGTTTCTTTTCACAACAGGGATTGGACTCTGCTGATTCACATCGATCTGGTATGAGAAATATATATCAATATTATATTATTTTTTAATACGAATATCTAAACAATATATTATTCAAAAGATTCTATAAGGATTTTTAATAGATGTGAGAATCATCATATTTTCTCTCCAAAAACATAGGAGTATATATAGAAAACACTCAACTACATTATACTTTAAAATAAGTATATAATTAATATATTATAATATTGATATTAATATTAAATATTATAAGTATATAATATATAGTATTATATATTTAAAATCTTATTTATATATATATATATATATTATATTAATAAAAATATAATTACTAATATATATATTATATATAATATACAATATCGTATATACAACTTACTGATATCATATTCTAGTTTAATCATTTTATTTTATAAAATTTCCATTGTTTTATAATGTATGCCATAAGAGCATTAGTACAAGCAATGTTTTTTCTTAAGTATTCATATGAAAAAAGATAAAGAGCATGTATTAAATGGTCAAGACCAGAACCGAAAAGAGGTGAAGTTCACATGAGAGAGAGAGAAGAATTATTTACTGGTTGGCTCAGAGTGAATCTTTTATTAAATTACCAACAATACAAAATCTAGCAATATTGCACAACTCAAATTACCAAAAGTATCGATATTGGTAACATTGTACAAGTAAATAACTAGTTAATTAGCAATAAAATCAAAATTAGAAACGAAATGAATATAGCTATATATACATTAGCTCTATACAGCCTATCAGCCGTCAATTTTCGATCTTCTTTGTCAAAAGATGGAATACCACTTTAATGCCTACTTGCCAACTACAAAAGCATAGTACTATTACTACTAGTGAAGACTAACGTAGAGAAACGACGAAGAAACTTAATCGCTATTATTGCTTGGACACTACACATTGCTCTTCCTTTTTCTTCGTCCGACTAAACAGAAATTTGGATTTAATATAATTTGTTAATCTATCCGTATATCATTCTATAATTGGCATATCATTAGCTTGAATCTTCAAAATGTTAGTTCTATCTGTCTTGAATTGTTTCTCTTTACTTTTTTGCCCCAGAAATGTTTTTATTAGAAATACAAATTTTAGCACGCAGGAAGCACGAAAGATCTGACACTTTAGAAATAACCAAAACTCTCGGATGCGAAAGACAAGAATATTTTCACGCTTGACATGGAATTGGGGTAATATAGCCCATGGGAGGCAAAGATAACACTGCCCATGACAAAGTAAATTATTGCCTTAGTCATACTAGGAATGGATGAGATCTTTTATAATCTTAGAAAGAGATAAATCTTGTATGGATTTGGAGCAATTATTATGCCTTCCTAACTATAAGGTAGTTATCACCTCTTAGTATGAAGAAAAATCAGCTACGATAAAGCACTATATAGAATAAAGAATAGATTGCGAGCGTCATTTAAGGGACGGTCTCGCAGACTATAAATTGTGGACCTAACATTGTTTTTGGAGGCAGTGGAGGTAAAATACAAGTGGTCTAATGATTAATGTTTGAGTTTAAAATAACTTACTCTCATTATGATTAGGTGAGAATGTGAATTTGTGCAATGTCTATTTGATAGGAAACTGGTTTCATTTTATACCTCATTTTTTGGTATTTAAAGATAGATAACAATATAATTATCTCTCTATTCACTTTAGGACAAAGGTGTTACTTAGAGATCTCAAGGTGGGAGCGGTCTAACCTTTTCCATGGCGAATGATTCCTTATTAAAGAGAAAAATCGCGATACATACTCTTCGTTTTGATTTAAATGTTTTTTATCTGTGACAACCGATTCAGGAGAACGAGAAATTACGTTCGGAGCATGTATATTGTCTAGAGAAATGAGGACATATCGTGTTGAAGAGAGGCAATAAAATTGTTTTAGTGTTATACATCAATGGTTGGAGTTAAGCAGTGTATAACATCAAGCTGTTGGGCATGTGAAGAAAGTATTTAATATTCAATTTCATTTAAATCAATAGTATTGGAAAAGTCATTAGTGACAAAAATACAAATTCCGCAACCAATGTACACGCGCTCGCTCTCTCACTCGCATTTTAAACTGCCATTAGATTCTTTGAGATAGTGTTGATATTATAAAACAAATTTATAAATCGTAGATTTTATTAATCTAATTATATTTAGACCAAATTAAATATTGATATGTGATTTTCCCTTTATTGAATATTTTTATTCGAACTAAAAAATTGTATAAAACGTTTATATCCTCATATAAGTATTTAGTGCAAGACTGCTTCCTTTTATCAGATAACAATCTTTTTATTATTAAAGAGTGTGAAAAAATAACAGTATCTAGAAGGAATTTCACTGTGCTAAAGCGCGGGGTTTAGTCGTAGCAGATATTTTCGATGTTTACGCACAACTCTTTTGATAACGTTAATCCGGAAGAACTGCTAGTACTACTACCTATATATATATATAAGATATATATTATATATGTAGTATAGATGATTATATATATTTATAATCTATATTATATATAGTATATTATTATATATGTATATATATATATATATATAGTTATGTATATAGTATATTACATATTATATATATATATAATATATATATATATATATATCTATTATATATATAATATATATATATAGTATATATAGATATATATATATATTATATATTATGAATATGTATATAAATGATTTATTATAATATATATTATAGCTATAGTTATTATATATTATTATATATATATATTTACCTGTTTTACGTGGATTTTGCGCTTTAATAAAAACACTGGTTAATATATTACTTGTATTGAAGCTTCAGTTTTCGCTCTTTTTGTAGAAAGTACCGTATTGCTTCATCATACAGAATTTCTTTTTCGAATAAATTAATCTTAATATGTTAATATACGCTTCCACTTAAAGAAGATATTCAAATTAACTTACATCTCCATTATATTAGTGTTAGATTAAGATTTAATTCTTTTTAAGGCAAGAAAAAGATGTTAAAAACACGGCTGGAGGTTACAGAAAGAGTTGACATTAATGTAGCTAGACGAAACACCTGATCAATGGAACTACTGATATCAAGTGTCTTTAAAATTTTTTTTGAAGAGAATATTTTGGCTTACATTGAGCTCATCGCTATTCATAAAACTTTTAGTTCACTACACAGCTTTTCTTTTTTCAAAAATTGGGTGATGCTCTCTATTAATGAATTTATAAGAATATTCGGGAATCGTCGCCTAAATAGTTTATGAATTCAGTTTTTATTCTAACCGGGGTGCTTTTAAAATAGACTACGGCTTTGAAAGCGTTCTTGTTTTGGGGAGCGTGGAATGTGCTTAGTGGAGTAAAGTCCGGGTTACTGTTTACCTCAGCTATACGCCGGAGGTCCTAGTGTTCGAATCCCGCTGATTGAAGGGAGTAAAAAGAATCTTTCTGTGACTCAGTTGCATGTAATGGCCTTTGATGGGGCCAGGCCTTTGAGTGACGTCGGCAGCAATTTAGTGGGATGGATAATACTGGTGCTTGTAAAAGACTACCTTGAAGCGTTCCTTTTTTTGGGTGACGTGGATGGCGCTTAGTGGATAAAGCGCTCGGTTACTGTTTACCTCAGCAACGCGGAGGTCCGAGTGTTCGTAATCCCGGTCTGATGAAGAGTAACAATCTTCTGTGACTTCATTCATTTAATGAATGAGTCAAGAAGATTTTACTCTTCATCGGCGGGATTCGAACACTTGACCTCCGCGTTGCTGAGGTAAGAGTAACCGGAGCTTGATCCACTAAGCCATCCACGTCCGCAATTTTGACGCTTCAAAAGTAGTTTTTAAAGCACCCGGTTTTCTCATCCCATAAATTGCTGAGTACTCCAAAGGCCTGAATGAGTCGACAAAGATTTTTTGACCTCTTCATCAGCGGGGATCGAACACTGGACCTCGCGTTGCTTGAGGTAACAGTAACGCGGCGTTTAATTCACTAAGCCATCCTACGTCCCCAAAAAAGAACGCTTCAAGCGTTGTAGTTTTTAAAGCACCCGGTCTTCTCATCCCATAAATGCTGAGTATTCAAAGGCCTCCCCCTTTAAATGAATGAGTCATCAGAAGATTTTACTCTTCATGAGCGGGATTCG
>JABUQX010083609.1:0-20583 GCA_015478945.1 Trachelipus rathkii | reverse complement strand
GAGCCACTCTTGACAAAAATTGTCAAGCCAATATGTTGATACTAACTGTTGCAAATACTGAAAGATTTAAGATGTTGCTTGTGTTTTTATATCATTTCGAAAGGTAATGAGGAAAACCTGTAGTTATTCTACCATGTTGCAACCACATTTTGGAAAGTGTTGAAATCAGTTTTTGAATGTAAAAGGGAGAGAAACAACTGGTCCTCAATCAGGAGATTTTAAAAAAAAAAAATTCCAAGTTGAAATACGAACATAAACCAATCAAAATAAAAATCTGGAATTGAAGATTAAAAAATATAGGAAAATTAAAATAACTAACGCTTGATCAAATTTCTAAATACCTTTTTAGAGCAATTAAAAATTAAACATCCTAGAGAGATGATTATAAAGAATTGATTAACCTTTGCTTGATATTTTTGGACGTCTTCCATCGAAGGACATTGTTTTTCAATTCCGGGAGCTTTCCACCACGCCAGGTGTGGATGCAAAAGAATTTAGGCTCTTTAAAAATATATGATGTTTATAGGTTTAAAGATCAATTTAAACTTTCAAATTTAGAAAGAAAAGGCCTTGAAAGACAATTTGCTTAATTTATTAAAATAAAAATAATAATGTGAAAGCTTGGTTTGAGCCCCCAAACCCTCTTGACTTCCCAACCAAACGTTGACAAATTATTGAAATCGTTACGTAAGTATAAGGGAATCGATTAAGAGATAGCAGAAACGGAAACTTTTTTAAAATGGAATAAACCATTTTATGCTACCTCAATTCTGAACAGTGTTGTTTTTCTTTGGTTTTGCGAACGACTCCCCTTGAATAATAGTGAAAAGAAGAGTGGCAATAAAATTATTGTCTCAAGAGGAGGACGATGATTTTGAAGACTACAGTAATGTGAAACCATCAATTCCCTTACAAAAAGTGAATGGCTTATTAGACAAAGATATAGACCATTTTATTTAACCCCAAAGTGTGAATTTTTTTAAGAATTTAAAAATTTTGATGTCGGAATTTTTGCATGCTAATCATGATGGGTGGTGTGATAATGAAGATATTTAAGAGCGGCCGAAAAAAAAAATATAGTGAATGGCTTTAGAGTTGACAACGATACAGGTGTTAGGTGTTATAAAAATTAATAAAAGATTTTTTAATTCATGCTAACGAAAGATGAAAAGAGAACAGCGGCAATATCTACTTACTGCAAGTAGTAGCTGAAATGTCGGAAAAATATCCTGGCTCTCGAAAGCCACATTAGCAAAACCTTAACACCTTAATTTTAATTTTAAATTTAAATAAAACATATTTAGTTTTTTGTTTTAATAATAATTGAAAAATAATGATCTGAATGATATATTTTTTATTCTTCTTATATATTTTTTCCTTACAACCTTCTTACCAATTACAATAAATATAAAACTTTTATTAATATTATAGGATTTTAGCAATCAGAAAACATCACCCTAATCCCTTAAATAATATAATTTACTTTCTTTCAAACTTTCAACTTAATAGAATTACAAAATTGTTTTTATTTTTGAAAAAGTTTATTTATTTTTTTTTATTTTGTTCAGAGAAAGCTAATTTTCTATTAAACTCCCACCTCTGAATTGAAAAAAATGCAAATGATCTTAAAACCAAGGTCTTAGCTAGAATAAAACATTGTTTTAGTGATACAAATTTTGAAGAGGTAAAAAAACCATACTTGAACAAAATGAAACCTGAATCAAGTTTCTAGGGAATAAACCATTTTCAATTTATAAAAGAAAAAAAAACACTAATTTTTCCAAAAAAAAAAATCATAATTTTTCAATTTTAACGTCAATGAGGCACGGAGTTAGGCATGTTCCTATATTGAGCCTAATCTAAGACTTCAAAAACCCTCAATTTTTGTTTAAGGCTAAAGTGTTCACATTTTAAAGGCGGGTTCCCCATAAAAAATTCAAACGTTTGATTCTGAACATTACCCTAATTATATAATATTATAATAAATATATATATATATATATATAATATATATATATTATATATATATAATATATATTAGTATTTTATAGATATGCGTATATATAATATATATATTATATAATAATATACATATATATAGCTTAGGGTTAGATCATCCGGTTATAGTAAATACTGCGACGCTTCCTCCAGATTTGTCGAGCGCTTTCAATTACATAGTAAAAATCGTTACTCATTCGTGGCAGAATTCTCAAAACTTTTATGGGTTACGTGGATTAAAGCTCCCGGTAAGTTTACTCAGCGACGCGGAGTCCAATGTTCGAATCTTTTTTGATTTATAGAGTATAAATCTCCTTTGACTCATTCATTTAAAATGAGTGAGTCACAGGAGGTTTTACTCTCCATCAGCGCGATTCGATCATTGGATACCGCGTCGCAGTGTTAACAATAACCGGATGCTCTTTACCACTAGGCCATCCACGTCCCCAAAAAAGAAGCTTCAGAAGCGTAGTTTTTTTAAAGCACCCTGTTTTTTCTCATCCCATAATTGAATTATTCAAAGAATATTCAAAGATTTTTACTCTCCATCAGCGGGATTTCGAACTGGACTCCGCGTCGGCTGAGTTAACAATAACCGGTCGTCCTAACCACCAAACCATCCAACTCAATTTTTCTATTTTCAATTTTATTTATTTTTCGAAATTTGTTTGGGAACTGGTGCGGTGCGGTGCGACCCAAAGGCCCGCACCACGCACCGCACCGCACCGCAAATTTTTCTCTTGCTCCGCACCGCACGTTTATTTTTTCTTCCCACTAGGTCGACTTTGAAAAATTTTTCTCCTGACGCGCCACCGCGCACCGCACCGCACCGCACGCACCGCACCGCACCAAAATGAGCGCACCACGCACCGCACTGCACCGCACCCTGTGCGCCGGTCAACCCTAGTCTGTAGTTATTCGAAACCTTACGATCTCCTTTTTTGAAATTTATATTAGCAATTTTTGAAATTAAAAATGAAAATATTCCTTTTTTTTAAAGACTTATTATTAAAGCATTGTCAAAGGTTTCACAATCTGACTTCATCAATTTCAGACCTTGAACCATCTAGTCCACGGTGATTTATTGATTTAATAGTTATCAATCTGGAAAGCCAACTTCCTCTTCTAGAATTTCAAATTTTATGAATCTAAATACGCTTCTTGTTTAAAATCCCTTATGTTTTCCATGCTAGGCAGGCTATCCAGATTCTCTTTCGATAAGCAGAAATTTGTCGAGAAAAGTGAAATTGTTGGAAATATTTGCAATAAGCACTTTATAAGTTTTGATTTCAATTACTGCCATTGATAATCCAATGAATCTATTAATAGAACATTTATTTATTGATACAATTACGAAACTTATTAGGATTAATTTTACATTCACTATATATATTAAATTTCATTTTAGTTTATTGATAATTTTTAATGAATTTTTTTCAGCTTCGACAGCAAGCTATGTAACTATTATTATTTCCCAATGAAGGAGACGACTTCCATATTTTATAAGCCTATTTCTATTTCTTAAAGAATCTCTAATATTTCATTATTCCACCATCTTGGCTTCGAATTAGGTAAAAATAAGTTTATTTCATTTTATACGGAACAAAAATCTTTTTCTTTGTCAAAAGACTATTTTTAGAAACTTGACTCACATTCATAATTATCATTTTCGTTTAATATTTTATACCAATCACTAGACAGATATAGCTGTCCTTAAAATATTAAAATTTTCATCGTTTTAAAATCTGAAAAATTTCAAGTGTTTCTTTCTTCTATTTTTGTTTCAATATTTGAATTGGTAAATTAATCATGGTTGATGATCACTTTTGCAATGGGGTCATAACCTCAAAACTTCCTTTACCAAGTTCAAGTTTGACTCACAATTAATAGGTCTTAAATAGATTGTTATTTCTCCAATCGAGTTTAGCGCATCAAATTATTTGAAAAAGGAAATTATCTCCTGTGTGTAAAGAATTTTAGTAATCGCCTGTTCCTTCCGGTCTGCACATCAAGGTAAAATTTAGGATTGATATTTGCAGTAAGTCTCCCTACAATTAGTTGTTAACCCTTCTGAGAATTTGTTGTCTCAATTCTTTAAACAAATACATCTATTAAAAAAAAGATTTACTGATTTATTAGAGGACGGAATTGGACTGTGAAACGGTAGACAGTTATTAAGTTCAATTTTATATTTCGATGTTTCAACATGTGGATCTTTAAGTTTCCTTTCTGATTTCAATTTCGATTAACAATCAGCTAGTCTCCAAGCTGAATAGTTATATATTATATATATTATAATAATATATATATATACTATATAATATTAAATATATATATATATATATATATATATAGTATATGATATAATATATATATATATATATATATATATATATATATATAATATATATATATTATAAATATAATATATATATATATATATATATTAATAGTATATAATTATATATATTATAATATATTTATATATATATATATATATATATATATATATTTTTTTTATGGTTAAGTCATTGTATGTTGTATTGTTTACTTTATATATAAAAATAAACATAAAAAAAACCGCAAACGTATAGTGGTGGTTTTATTTCTAAATTTTCTATTATTTTCTTACCATTGATGTTTATTTTGTCAATGACTATGTAGCCTTTAAATATGTAATTTAAATAATAATAAAATTTTAGAATATTTTTATTAATTAATAAAGGGTCATTAGTATAAAAATAATGAGTTAGTATTGGGTAGGGGTTTATAAAAAAAAAAATACCATAATCACTTTTTTCAGGGTTATTTTTTTTTTCATTATTAGATAATAAAGTTTTTTATTTTTTGGTCTTAGTGTTATATCTCCAGTTATAAAAAAAAACTTAATAATATTATAATTTATTTTCTTTTTTTACTTAAAATATTAAATAAGGATTTTATTTTATCGTTATGGATTATTCCAGGGGTAATTTTTATTCACCTACCAATATAGAAGGTAGTTTTCTCGTGGGGTATTTCAAAGTTTAATTTTTTTACATGTGGGGTTTTTATAAGCAATTAATAATTTTTTTACGGTTGTGCAAGGGGTTACTCAATTATTTATTTGAAATCTTACAGGTTAATAAGGGTATAATAAAATTCCCCATTTTTAGATCTATTTTCCCCCCTTTGCTTTCGTAATTTACTATAAATAGTTAAATTTTTCCATTTTTTTAATAACCGAAATAAAAAAAAAGTGGTTTTTTTATGGGGAATATATGGGTTTTTTATAAATTTTTTTTTAAGTTTATGAAAATGGTCATATTTTTTTCCTTAATTTTAATAATTATATTTTCCACCTTTGATTTCAATCCAAAAATGAGTACTACATTAATAACAACCTTTTCCCCAGTTATTCCTTAAAGTGAATTTTCCAAAAAACATCAATCCTGCTTATTTTCAGCCAAAAAGTACTTAAAGTTCCTATTTAACCTTTTCTTTATGGTGGCCCTTTTTGTAGTTGCGAAAATTTTTTCTACTTTTATTTAAAATACATATAATAACGTAGGTAATAATAAAATAATACAGGTTTTCATAAGGTATAGGGGTTTAGTTTTAATAACATTATTTTGGGAATTGTGTGCAGTGGGTACAACCCCAGATCAAGTTATGGATTGGGTGAAATTTATTTAAATTTGGGGTTTGGAATTGTTGTAATATATTTATTTTAATATAAGGGGGGGCCAAGGGGGGGCCCTTTTAAAAAAGAGCCCCACCATCCCCATATCTCAAAACACATAGGGGGGCTTACAAAGGGTAGGGAAAAAGGGTGAGAAAATATTTTTACAATCTTATTTGAATTTTACACCCCTTGTTAAAATTTGTTTTCTTTGCCCAAATTAGATACGAGGAAGATCTGAGGTCAGCTCCTCCAAGGACACCATTAAAGCATGCGTTAATTGCTATTTTGTGGGTGGACTCCCACATTGGAAGGAGTAATGAAGGATGGAGTCATGAGCATAGGAGTGAATAAGAAATGAAATGATATCAAAAGTAGAAAAAGAATTAATAATAGGAGAGAACCTGGAGGAACACCACTATTAATAGGTTTAAAGAATGAACGGTGGTGAGGTGATCATCTACAACATCTACTAAAGAATTACCGGAAAGTTAATCAAAGAGAAGGATAGATACTGTAAGAGGAAACTTTTAAATCAATGCATTGTGACAGAAACTATCGAATGTTTTTGATGTGTCTAGCACCGCAGCAGACGTCACTCAAATGCTAAATAGCAGAGGACTAAAAATCAATGAGGAGAGAAAGGAGATCAGCATTAGAGCGTTTCTTAAGAATCATACTTTTTGATCAGAGACTAGATTAGAAGAATTAAGATGTCTCCAAATCTTCTTCCTGAGGATCGATTCGAAAACTTTATAAAGAACAGAGGTTAATGCGATAGGACGATAGTAAGAGGGTTGAGAGGAGTTTCGCTTTTCCAGCACAAGTTGAAGGAACGCAAGTTTCAAGCAACAAGAGTAGATCAAAGAAGAAGAAAGACAAAGATGAAACAGTTTCCCAAGGCAGGGAGAAAGATCAGAAACACAAGTTATAAGAACTACAGGAATCTACACATTTTTAGTGCTAAGCTTTGAGAATAGGGAGGAAAACATCTTTAGTAGAAATTATTTTGTAGGCATAAATGAGCTGGCGGGTGGTGGAGAAGGAGGAATATCTCCACAATCGTCAAGAGTGGAGTTAAAATCAAAAGTTCAAGTGAAGTTCAGCTTTAGCAAAATGTAAAAATAAGCAGGATACAACGTCATCCATTTAAGTGAATTGCATCCTCCCAATGTCAAGGATTGGTGGGGTGGGGTTTAATAGCAGAAAGGATAATTGTCAGCAACTTTTTTTTTATATATGACAAACACGCAAAACAGTTACGGTAGCAACACCTGACAATATCTAGAATTGCTTGAAAATTTTGTTTTCGGCTATAAAAGACAGGTTTGTGTCATTGTGCTAACTATCCAAGCAGAGAAAGGCACAATGCAGCTGCTAATGCAGATTTTCATAAACAAAATAAATAATTTCTTGGAATTCATACTTCAATTGACCACTGCATTAGTCCAAACTGACAGCAAAATACTTTTTCCTTGGGATTACCTGAAGAACCGGATGTAGGTAAATATTCCCCAGAACATTTTGCTGGTTAAAGACAACATTTAGGAAGAAATTAAAGCCTTGTAATAGGGATCTGTTATGAAAAATGGTAATAAAAAATCATGTGTTTGGGAGGCAAAAAAGAATAATTTAGGTGACATGAATTTCCCATATGTAAAGAAGTTTTCCTTTTCCTTAATCTATGTATGAGTGTAAACATTTAAATACAAATAATTACTAAACTAAAATTTTATCGAATTTTTAAATGGTAAATAGAGAAGCTGTTAATAATCATTTATATCTAATATTTAATATCAAACTCACCAAACTTATAAAAAATTTATTTTAATTCTAGTTTTCAGGTACAGAGGCCAGGGGAAATGAATTACTGTATATAATTATATATTAAATTTGTTATACTATATATAATTAATTAATATATATATAATAATATATATCTATATATCACAAAACAAAAACAAATATATTATTATTACTTTCAAATCTGTAATAGTTATTACTGATAAAAAAAATAACTCAATTTAAAACATTTTCATAAAATTCGTTTTTTGAAATATGTGAAATATTTTATTATCCAATACATATTATGTATTTATCAATTAACTATAATATATATATATATATAATATTATTATATATATATATATATAGTTAGAATGGTTCCTTGTATGTACCCCAGAGCAACTGATAATGACTATAATTAATATATATATATTTAATATAATATAATAAAATATTATCTATATTATTAATAATATATATATATTAATAATAATATATTTAATATATATATATTATATATATATTAATACTATATATATTTATACTTATATTATATATATATATATATACTATATATTATATTATATTATATATAAATACTTAAACTTACTTATTCTGCCCCTGGCCCAACCTCAAATTGGAGGGCCACAACTTGCTTCCAAGGAAGCTGGCCCACCGCTCTTGGGCGGTTCCATAGGTCGAGTAGGGAAGATATAGAGAAGTCAGTTACGGGGGGCGTCGAAAGCGGAGCACCCCAGAAGGAGGTGCTCATTGTGTCCAGGGAAATGGTGACATTTCTGGTGAATGGTCGGGGGAGTTACATTGGTCAATTTGAATCTAAATAGTTTATATTGTGTAATGATTTTGGGTTGGTGACCGTGATCTGCTCCGGGCGGGTCAATTTGGGCCTCTGTTTAACCGTAATTTCTTCTATAAGGGAAATTTTTGGAGAGGGGGAAGTTTAAAATAAATATAATTATTGAGGGGGCGGTTTTGTAGGTAGCATGTTAGTGAGTTTTGTGTGGATACGTGTAAGCATGACCTATTGGGAGGGGGAGGGGGATACTATTGTAGATGTCATTATAGTAATTTGCTGGTGGAGGAGGGTGGGAATTTTAAAAATGTGTTGGGGGGGGGTTGGGAATATTTGGTGACATGGGTGGGGTTGGATTTAAGTTTTCTGATAGAATTGAGTCCCCACCATCTCCAAGGTGGATGGAGATAGGAGCGATGTAATCCTCGTCATGGTAAATGTTGGATGGAGGGTAGTTTTAGTGGCAATCCAAGTGCATAAAATTCTACTAAGGGCTGTGTTTGTTGTGTGATTTTTGTAATTTTTTTTTTTGAGTTAGATTTTGACGAGGTGTGGGGAAACCAATGCGGGAAGCGTAGTTATGTATTTGTTCTAAAGGAGTTGTTTATAATATGGTAAGGGGTGTGTTTCCTGTCACTGAAATGTTCGTGTTGGGATACGGGTTTCAGAGGGTTTTATTTTCCATTGGGTTGAATGAAGGTGATTGGTTCGATGTGGGGGGGAGGAAAATGTCATGTGGGTGTCATAGGGGTAAGTCCTAATATATTTGGGGATTTTGGGGTTGTTCAAGAAAACTTAATTGGTGAAGTGAGGGATTGGTGGGGTCGGTGGTGTAGGGAGGGTAATGGAGATTTGAAAGGGGGAGGCGGTCATTCTGTTGGAGAGTAAACAAGTTTCTTCTAATTGTTGTAAGTATTCTTTGGTGTGGTAGATAGGCTGGCTGTAATTTAACGATCTGGATGTTCTGGAAATGAGGAGGCTAATAATCGTCTGCGTATGTGATAGTTTTGTCGTAATTTATTTTTAAATTACCAACACTACTTCATTCGCCATTTATGGCCAGTTTTCCTGATGGGTTTGAATGATTGGATTCCGCGAGTGGTGACCTTGTGGATCGTGGGCAAGGGGATGTCGAGATTGCATTAACGAGTCGTCGACTGTTTTTTCCTAACTAAATTTTGTAAAATATTAATATTAATAATCATCAGTATATTAAAATAAAATTCATCAATATAACACGACTGCTCTATGAAATCAAGTAATCATTTTGTGGAAACCAAAAAATTTTCATATATGATAAACTCGTAAAAGTATTTTATGAATCATCAAGATTACCTTTTATAAATTGGGCACATTTTTGTGCTTACAATAGTAATTCATTTACTAATAAATAGTAAAGGTCTCAAAAGTTTGAGACCCCTGGGTTATTCTGTAACCCTTAAAAATTGGGTTAGGGGCTGGAGCCCCCCCTTTCATTTATAACAAATTTTTCCCAGTTATCTTTTTATTTCTGTGTTGCTTCATTAAGAGACCAGAGCAGTACAAGGTGTTGTGAAAGCTATTATAATGTCAATATATATATATATTATATATATAATATATAATATAAATATATATATATTATATATATATATATATATATATAGGATATATATATAATATATATAATACTATAATATATATATTATTATATATAATATATAATTAATATATATATATATATATTATAATATACTATATTTATATATATTATATAATCATTATATAATATATCATATAATAGTATATATATTATTATATATTATATATATATATATAATATATATTATATATATATATATATATATATATATATATATATATATATATATATATATATATAATATATATATATCTATATTTTATATTATAAAAAACATACACAGAACCCTTCTGTCCTCCAAAAAATCTTAAAATAAAAAGTGATACAATGTTACTGGCTTACGTTTATCTTTCTTTTGACAAAGTTTTAAAGTCCTAAATTTTCCTTGGGGCTACATTTTATTAAATTTTGACATTGATCAAAATTATAGTTTCATAAATATAAACATAATAAACCGCTTGTTAAAATAGGCCTTCAAATTTTGGAAATTTTCACATTTGAAAATTTCCCCTCCCCCCCTCCCAGTTAACCCGGTTCTTCAAGTTTGCTGAACTTGGTTCATATGTCAAATTGATCTTAACATGTCCATCTTCCAATTGTACAAATATCATTGACCTCTTTGAATCGAAAGGTCAAGATTTTTTGGTCATTTGACCCTTGTTTTTTCTATATTAAAACTTCAACATACTATGGTTCATGGTTGTCCTAGAAACTCTAATTTTGATATCAAAATAATCAGAAGAAAATACTGAATATGTTAATTGTTGTTTAAATTGATAATTATCTTAATTAAAAAAGTAATTATTATATAATCCTATGGGAATATAAATTACATGTTAATAACTAGATCTGAAGTTGCTAAAAGGCTGCATTATAAAACTTTCAGGTAATTTTTCAACAGTCAAATCCATACTGATTTATTCAATAATTTATTTAAATTTAATATATAGTTTTAAAAATTTTGCCTATATTTTTTAATATTTAAAATTATCGAAAACCATGCAAATAAATTAATGCTTTTTTTTGAGAAAAATTATTATTGCCAACGCGCTTCGGATTTTTTCCTATCGAGTATAAAGCACGATTGCGATCGGCCGAGTCACTTCTAATCTCCTGCTCTCTCATGTCAAGAACTAAAATCCAAATTATTTTGGCATTACCCGAGTTCAAAATAAAGAGTTCTAAAGAGTCACTTACACTGCAGTAAAAAGTATATTAAATTTGAAAGGAATTTATTCCATCAAGACGGATTCAAACTTACCCCTTTTTAGGGCTGTCATTACTTTTTAGGAAAGCACCACCCAACCTTCCAGTAGGGATCAGAGATTTGTTTTGTTTGTTGTTCTCTGAGCAGAAAAAATTTATAGGAAAACTTTCCTTCTTTAGAAGGCAGTGTTTTTTAGGATTTTAACGCGTGAGGGTATTATTGATAATTGTTTTAAGCCTTCTGGACAACCGTTAGAAATTCCCACTAATGACTTCGTATCACCCTTCTCTACTTTCAGGTGTATAGAAAAAAAGGCTTCAGTTTTTTTGATTCGTTATTATTTCATTTTTTGAAATTAAAAATACCTTAAACAATTAATATATTCTCTTATCTCAGTCTTTTCCTTTTGGATTGTTCCAGTTAGAACAATTCCAACAATTCAATCTGATCGTGGACCCACGAGTGTTTATATATAATGTTGTGGTATTTCTTTTAGAATAGTCCTCACGATTTGAACTAATTCGATCGACCCACGTTTATTTGTTTCTTTTGGTTTCTATCACCAAATTTCAAATATTCGCGCAGATCATCTTTCAAATCACCTTTTTAATTTCGTCTTAAAATTTAGGGTCCAGTTTAATGTATAGGATGGAGAATCTTTGAGGTTTTGAACTTTTCTTTTACACCAAGTCTTACATCGCGTGAAACCAAAGTTTTCGGAATGAGTAAGTGGTATTGGGATGCCATATAAATTAATTTTTTTTTTTTTTTTTTTACCAACATACAAACATTAAACTCGTACACTTTGAATGAAAAAACTTATTCGTATGAAATTTTAATTTTAAAAATAAAAAAAAGTAAAAAAAAACGTCAAGTCGAAAAAATAAATAAAGAGATAAAAATAGAAATAAGCAAAAATGTTCAATTGAAAATAGGAGAGTAAAATGTAGTAAAATATCAAAATTTAAAAAACTAAAAATTGTCATTTAAAATATAGTCCATAAAAATTAAAAGTTAGTAAGAATAATCAATATCAAACAAATGAAAAATGAAATAAAATATTTTTATTAATATTAAAATTGTGAATATATTAAACTACCTGTCAAAATAGCCTTTCTAGTTTACTCAAAAATTTTGTCCAACAAAAAAAAAAAAAAATCGTAATTGCACAATAAAGATTGTTCAATATATCAAAGGGAAAATTATTTAAACTAACAAAAGTTTTTGATAACGAAATTACCACTATCTTATTAAATATGCGTATAAAAAGAAGAACGGGGTAAAATGAAAAGGTTAAAAAAGTAATAAATAAAAATTAGAAAATAAAAAACTTTGTCAAAATTTCTCATAACATGAAATTTTGATTTTTTCAAGAGTCAACCACGAAGAGATTCTTGTTGTAAAGATTATCATTTGTAACATTCCCCCTTTGAATATTGTAACTGAAAACCCAATCTCTGTGAATATTATAATTGTGTTGTCAAAAATATATATATATAAATTATAATATTTATTTAGAAATAATAAAAAAAATCGCTTGCTTAAGTAGTTGATCACGTGACACCAAAAATTTCTGAGTAAAAATTGAGCAAACAAAAATCGCTACTAGAAATGTCTATTCTCATATAATAAGTATGAATTATTTTAATAAATTTTATTATATAAATATAATCCTTATATATATATATATAATATATATATATATATATATAATATATTTTTATTTATATATTATAAATAGTATATATATATTATATATATATATATTATATAATTATTATTATATATATATATACTATATATATAATATAATATATATATATATATATTATAGTGATATACTATATATATATAATATATTAATATTATATTTTGGCTGTGAAGCATAAAATTAAATAATTAATCAAAGTCTTGCAAAGTTTTCGGAATTTTGTGTAACATTTAACGCTGCATCATCATCGAATCTGCGTGCATGTTAATTATAACTGTAAAGTAGTTATGGTAGTCGTAGTCATCCCCTGGTGGTAGAGCAAGTAGTAGTCTTATTACCCACAGATAGAGGTTTTACCACTGTCTGGTGGTAACTAATTAGCTTTCCTTAATGTACAAACTTGCTTATAAGTTTTCTTAATTTTGTGTTCTTGGCGTTCTATTAATAGAGCAAGACTACGATAAAAAACAAACAGTAAGTCATTTACTATTGCAATTTGTTTTTTCTTTTGAGATACTTTTGGTATTCCTTAAAGATTGACTAAACTCCTACAAAATTTAATTAATTATGTATTGGTATATTATTAATATTAATATTATTTAAATATTATTATTATTATTATTTTATTATTATTATTATTATTATTATTATTATTATTATTATTATTATTATTATTTATTGCAGTTAGTATATTGCATTTTATTATTATTATTATTATTATTATTATTTTTGTAGTTATAGAATTTCTTATTGTTGACTGGATGGTTATTGTTTATTTAGTTTATTGAAGGGAAAATTGTTTATTATTATTGTTCATCACCCACCGAGACTTGACGAGTGTTTCTAATTTTGGGCAAGACCGTAAAGTATATTTATTAACAATTGTTTTCCTCTTTTATTATTGTATTTCCCTTCGTTAACCTACAGCATGTTTCGTTAACACTGATATGACACCGTAATTGATCTTTTCAGAATAAAGAATTTATATTTTCAACATTCAAAAAGAAGTAATAAAAATGAAACTTAAGTAAATTTTCAATAAAAAGATATTGAAAAATAAATTCGATTTAATTTAATAACAATCACATCACTTTTTTCGTTCGAAATTCTCCGTAGATAAAAACTCTGATTCTTCTTATGGCCATATTGTTTCTTGTATGCAGTAAATTATGAGTCATAAATTCATTCTTCATTTCCCTTGTGTATATATATATATATATATATATATATATATATATATATATATATATATTATATATATATATATAATATATATATATTATTATATAATATATAATATATATCTAATATATTATTATATATATATAATTATATATATATATATATATATATATTATATATAATATATATATATATATATAGTATAATATATATTTCCAACAGAAATTTATCTGTAAAAGTCTATTTGAACAACAAAATTCTTGAGATATCTATTTATGTTCTTCAATTATTGCGATTTATCTTTTCAAGATAAAATATTCTATTTTCCTCACAACGCTCCAAAAATCTCTATCAAGTACCAAAGTCATTTAAAGTATTTAATTTTAATATTATTTATCTTTCTTTTCCTATCAATATTTAATTTTCAATAATATTTTAAATATTATCATTTTTGAAACTAACCCCAATCAGTCCTCCTCGTTCCCCCTTTTTTTTTTTCCACTAAAAGTTGTCTGGTTCATTCTAAAAATGTATTCTGATCCCTGTGTTATACCAACTGACTAAGTCCTATTTTTTTCTTCCGTCTCCTCTGTGATTCATGGTAGCTAAAATTTGGTTATGGTTTTTTATAGAATTTATCTCTCACTAAAGAACTTGTTATCTTTCAGTCGTAATAATAAGAACGTCTTTGATGATAATAAAATAATAATACATAATAATAAATAAATAATATAATATATAAATAATAAATAATATATAATAATGAAAGTTACGCCGAATTTCCTCCCATTTTTTTTGTCATTTCGCCCACTTTTTTTGTTTTTATAAAATTAGGAAAACAACTTGGCCTGTTGGTTTTTATTTAAACTAACGATATAACATAACATACACTCCCGCCGACTTTCCCAACCCATTCTCAACTTCGAATTTATTCTTTTGTTTTGAAGCGGAAATTAATTTTTTAGAAGTTTTGTTTGGCTTTTTTTTTTTTATTTTGTTTTTCAATAATCATTTTTCATTTTAGTATTCTCATCGGGACCAAGAGGTTTATATTATTTTTTTAATTAGTTATTAAATTATCACGTTGACATTTAAATTTTTTTTTACGTTGACATTTAAAATTTTAAACAACCACTTTTGTTTTAAATAATTTTATTACTTATATACAGTGAAAGCTTTAATGTGTGAATATTTAATTGATGTTGCATTTTTTTTTTCTTGAATTTTCCAAAAAAAAAACAAAAAGTGTTTGTAAATAAAATTCTTTGTACTAGAAAAAAAAAAATCAACTTATAGAATGAATAATGTTAACTTTTTGAAATTTATGTATTTAGTCATCAAAGAGAAGACACTAAATTTTAACTTTAACATAATTTTCTCCCGTTCTGTAATGGTTAGAAATTTTTTGTTTAATTTTAAAAATTTCTCCCGTCTATATTTAAATAATCTGTTTCACAAAAAGTTAAAATTAGATTTTTTAGGTCTGCCCACTATGGAATTCTTTTTTATTTATTACTTTTTATTTTTGTTTACTACTTTTTAGGGCCGTCACTGCGTGGCGCACTCATTATCGGACCTAACGGCGCAACTAATATTGTATCTTCAATTTATGCTTATAAATTATTTACCTTGCATACTTCTAAATTTTGGGAAAATTAGCACATTCTTACTTTGATGTTTAATGTTAAATAAAAATCTGAGCAGTTGGACGTTGTTTTTACCCATACATGGCCTGAACCTTGAAAATCGCCCCTAGCAAAAGATTTGGGCGAAAGTGAAGACCTTCCAGCCGATTCCTGTGCTTAAGTGTATCACTGTGTGAAAGTGATTCTAATTGGTGTAACTCGCAAGACGCAGCTCTCTCTCCTCCGCAGGTGCCAGAATCACTCCAATTTGAGGACGTTATAGACTTACGGTACCACCGTTTTTTTTTTTATCACTGTTTTTACTTTTTTTCACTTTTTCATAGAGTCGAAATTTGAAATATTATTTTAAAACCACCATGAAAATATTTTTTTCTCTATAAATATTTTATTAAAAGTCACAAAAATAAGAAAGAGGGTTATATAATACTCAATGTTTTTCTTTTCTTAAACTTTCCAAAACACACTGCATACATATTGACAATAAAACAAATGGCTCCGCACTAAATGTATGAATGGCTCTTCTTTCGAATATATTAATACTAATGAAGTAGAGAAAAAAATATTTCAACTCATTCCTTTGACACCCACGCAAGGGTCAATAATGGTGTGCCAAATTGGAGACATTTACCGGGTGAAATGCCAGGACTCTCCTTTTCTGCCATTTTTCTCTTCAAATCAACCCCAGGATAATTGGGGCGCCACAAGAAAAGTCATCTATCGTCTCGAGGACATTTTCGCCCATATAAATCACACTGGGAAGTCAGAAACAAAATTTTCATTTTTCGAGAGGGCGGAAACCAGTCCAAAATGTTCTCTACAGCACAATTCTCTCCTCGTGTCCGTTAGTAGTAATCCAGCAAACGTGTTACGACGGCAGGTGGAAAAAAATGAAAACTATCTCAATGGTACACGCCTTCTTCTCCAGATTCGTAAAATTTGGAAATTTTCTCATCATGGAAATGGTAGCTCGTCTTCTCTCGGCAGCATCGAGCCAAAGACGTATGTTATGGTAAACAGACCAGCCACCACTCACAGGGGTTTGTTCAATGGAAATAAACAGGTAGAGTCTCCTATTTTGTTTCACACATCTTATTTAAACGTTCTTTCTGACACGAAATCTTTTAACAATTATAAATTTGATGTAAATGTTGGTACTAAAAATAGATTTCATGTTGTTTTCTGCAAGAAAGGTAATTTATGTAAAAGGAAGCAAACCCTCTCAATCGAACTCCCACTCCAGATCCTTCATTAAATTTTAATGCTTCCCATTAACAGACATTGATAGCCATATCAACACGCTAGCAGCCCCAAACAGCTCACATTGATGTTCCTAAAATAAAGTTCGCATATTGGGTTGGAGGAAAAGTTTGTTAACTAACAATGAATGGATAACTTTTTCATTATGTTAACTCAACAATGAATAGGGTGCTGTAGACAATATTCACAATACAGTTTTGATGTTAATTAATTTTAATGTTTTTCTGAAGCCACCTACTCATGGGACTACTTCCAAGCAGCTTTAATGAATTGGAAATCGCCCGTTGGATACCATCACCATGGTTCGTTAGCGGCCAGCTGAATGTCCCTCACAACGAACCAACACACGTAACCCAGTTCTCATTGTTTAGGAGAAGCTACTGATGATGAAAGTATTTCCATCAGAGTGCTCTAATTTTAATCATTTTTTTTATGTAAAAATAAATAATTAATTCCACAATGTCTTACAACTTTATTAATAGATAAAAAAAACAGCTTCCACACAAGACACATAATTTTTGTAATGATGTTTTTTATTCAAAATGGTATTCCACATTTCGCTAATGTAAACGCACTCTCTACACATGTAAATTCCAACAGCAAGGTTGATTTCTCTAATATTAATTTGGACAGGTCCTTGAGTAATTCTAATTTTAATATACACGATAATAATTTTCAATTTAATACTAACTCTCATATGCACGCTTTCCTAGTCAAATTGATAACATTTATAGCGCTAATACTTCTTTTTTAGATTTAGGTTTTAATGACTCAGCCGAGTCCGGTATTGATGGAAAAGTAGATATGACGCAGAGTTTCAATATGCCCTGTCGGAAACCCGGAAAGTCGACTTCTATAGAGCATTTCGATTTCCGAGAAAGGCCATTTTACACACGAAAGATGTAAAGCCAGTAGGACAGGTCGCAAGGTTTTTAAGTCCTTTGAAAAATTATCATATTACGCATTTTTCGATTGGAAAGGGTGGTAAATATGAATTCTTTCTTCTTACACAAACTCCTTTTCTCACCATCTTTTATTTAAAACTTTTACAGATTAATGATGAACTCTGAAACAGATTCGGCGGAAGCGATATTACTGAGGTAGACCCGCAGTGTGCCTGAAAATAAAACTCGCAACAGCGAGGGAATAGGCAAACAGTTGCAAACAAATTGGTATTGAAAACTCAAACGCAGATGAAATTGGAGATGGTAACGATGGTAGAATCAGTGTAGATGATCACTCGCACATATTTATAAAGATGGAGTTTACAGATGATAGTCAACTGGAAGGTAGGATTATCTTTCCGTTTTCTTTATATGATATAACACAAAGTGAAGCACAGTTAGGAGATAAAGTGCATATTGTGTCAGGTATGTTAGTTGATAGCACTGAAAGTAGTAGTGACTGTTCTGCAAACACTTTTGGAAAGCAGATGGCTCTCGCGCCTTTAGATAACTTGCCCAGTAATAGAATGAGCTTAGCATATTATCAACAGGTCAGAGGAGACACTGAGGTGAAAAGCAGCAGCATGGAAGTACGATTAGATATGCCAGAGGACCGTCATGGACACGATAATGTGCGATATTGATGAGGCGCTCGTAGATATAGAGCATAGGTATGAAGGTGCACGGCCCTCATTCAATCTTTACAGACAGAGCGAATATACGTTAAAGGTAAAAATGGGTAATAAGTAGAAAAGAAGAGCTTACACACGAATAATATGTAGATGAATAAACACTAGAAAAAGAGTCGAAAGGTACTCTACATTTAATTGGAAATGATTGCATAATAATTTTATATAGGTGTCATTTCTAAGAGCTTAAATTCTTCTACTCTCCGCATGATTCAACTTGTTTCTAACTCTTGTTTTAATACCTCTCCTTCTTTTGTAAATATTTTAATTGGTCATATTTATGAGGCCAAATTTACGACTTTCCATCACATGATTTGCAATCTTTAAAAGCTCCTATCTCATTGATCCAAATAGTTTTCGAGTCATTGCATCATTCTCTTGTTAATATTTCTATTACAGTTGACTCTGTCATCCTGGAGCAAGAATTACTAACTTCTCAACATTTTACCTGGTAATGCGCTTCTCCGTTAAACGTTTTGACCTAAATAAAAAACTCGCCGCCGATAACAACATTGCAAATTCAACTTTGCCCCAACTTTTTTGACGAGCTCAAAAACGATCGGTTTCAAAGCCGTACACGTATGGGTTATCGCCCTCCTTCCTCCTTTCTCGCAAACCTTTTCCAACTCCACACACTTGTTATCGCCAGAAAAATCAGCAACATTTGCCCCACGATAAGCATTTTCAATGTTTTTCTAGTTGTGGACACACAGTCCACAAAATTCTCGGCTTCCGCAGCTGGTAAATTTCTGTCTAAAAGAAAATTCAGACACGGGGGCCCACACAATCTTTTTTCATGATTCGTCTAATAGAGAAATCTAGTAACAACTGGAGAAAACCTTCTTTACTCTCAGAATCCAAGGGACACCCCCACACTTCAGAGACAGCTTACGCTCTAATCCCCCCAGTGCGGACTCCTGAATGTTCGCGAGCTCGCCACGCTGACACCACTTGTCAAGATAGCCTCTATGCATTTTAGCGCTAGAACGATTTCTCTCTTCGATAAATATAAATTTCAAAATGGGCGTAAAAGATTTTTGCATGACATATAATGTTAAATACACTCCAAACATCACTATATTTTACCGTTAGGATCAAATAATGTACGTTCGAAGAATTTTAACACAAATTTCCAGCATGTTTTTCAAAGGGGGTAGAAAATTCTCTTATACCAAACAGAATGGTTAGCAAAAGACTGGGTCCTGAAAATGGTATCACGTCGCAAATATAATCATTACAAGGTATTAAAAGGAATACTCCTAAAAGTAGAAGCATCGTTTTTCCTCTCAAGGAAATATTTTATTAAATCGGGAAACTTATAGGGGACTCCTCCTCCTCCACGGCTGTGAGGGCACACACTGAGGTTCACATTGATCAAGACTGATTTGGATTTGGCAACGCCGCCGATTCCCCATGCGGAACTTATTAAGAAGAGTAGTTGTTCATATGATTTGTAGAAAATGGAAATCGGCAAAAGCACAATGCCAAAGGCTCTATTCCGCCTTCCATAAGAAATAGATTTACTTAGCACAAAACGCTTTTAAGTAATGGAATAGTAAACCATGCTTCATTAAACAACAAACCTCCGCCGTACCATAAACACCAAGCCTCACCCTTTTAGTAAGTTCTCGTCAGGATCAATTTTCTTACCTCTGCCAAATGTTAAGAGGGAAAACTCTTTGCTAACTTTTTCTTCAGCATGCTCGTTTTTTTCCTTCCAGTTTGTCGCAATTAAAGAAGCAATGTTTATATCACATATTCAGAAAGTAAGCCCTCCAAGTTTAGACGTTTAAAAGGGTTCCATATAACACTGAGTCCTTCTCATCTCTCATAAAAAATTTAACTTCTCTCCACAATTCAATAAGGCTTTCACGTCTTTCCTCTCTTTTTTTTTTTGGAAATTTTCTTCTCATTTTCTTTTTTTGAAATATCTGAGCCTATTTCGTTACATAATATAACTGGCTGGCGTAATGTGTTCCCTATTGATACCATATTCCCTCAAGGAACCCACAGCACTTTCCACCTCTCTATGTGATTTCCAACATCC
>JABUQX010083608.1:0-14752 GCA_015478945.1 Trachelipus rathkii | reverse complement strand
TGCCTGCCCTGCCTGCCTGCCTGCCTGCCTCGCTGCCTGCCTGCCTGCCTGCTGCCTGCTCTGCCTGCCTGCCTGCTTCCTGCCTGCTTCCTGCCTGCCTGCCTGCGCGCCTGCTTCCCTGCTTTCCGCTGGGCCTAAGCCTGCGTGTGCATGTTAGAGGTGCCTGCCTGCCTGCCTGCCTGCTTGCCTGCACTGCCTGCCTGCCTGCCCTGACCTGGCCGTGCCTGCCTACCGTACCTGCCTGCCGCACCGTGGCACTGCCTGCCTGCCTGCCGTGCCTGCTGAATGCAGCAAATATTCTTATATATTTTAGGGACATTTTTCATGTCCCATTTTTACGAAAATAAACAAAACAGATTTGGAACTCTGGGATTCTCCTAAGTATGTGCTACTGTGAATTTATATTACGATAGCTATTATAAAAAAGGTAATTGGTGAAAAAGCAGAGTAATAATCGTTTAATTAAACATTTTGTTATGAACTTAAAATAGTAAATATATCGTAAACGCTACGATATGTCAGTTATTTTCAATTGCACGTGCCCTGCCTGCTTGCCGTTTGCCTTGCCCCTGAATGCCTGCGCTGCTCGTGCCTTGGCCTGCCTAGCCGTGCCTGCCTGCTGCCTTGCCTGCCCTTTGCCTGCCTGCCTGCTCGCAGCTCGTGCCGCCTGCCTGCCTGCCTGCCTGCGCGGTGCCTGCCCTGACTGCCTGCCGCTGCTGGCTGTCCTGCCTGACCTGCCTGGCCTGCCTGCTTGCCTGCCGTCCTGCCTGCCTGCCCTGCCTGCCTGCCTAACCTACCGTGCTGCCTACCTCGCCTGCCTGCCTGCTATGCCTGCCGGAATAACAAATTTTCTTATATATTTTTTGGTATATATTTTTCATCGTCTCCCAGTTTACGAATAAAACAAACGATTTGAAACTCTGCGGGTATTCCTAAGTATGTGATACAGTGGAGATTTATTATTCGTATAGCTATTATATAAAAAGGGTAATTGTGGAAAATAGAAGTAAAATCCGTTTAAATAACACTTGTTAATGAACTTAAATGTAAATATATACATCGCTATGTAGTTATTTCAATGCCTGCCTGCCTGCCTGTCCTGCCTGCCTGCCTGCCTGCCTGCCTGCCTGGCCTGCCTGCCTGCCTGCCCTGCCCTGCCTGCCTGCCTGCCTGCTCTGCTTCCTGCTGCCCTGCCTGCTTTCCTAAGTTGCCTGCCGTGCTGCTTCCTCGCCTGATGCCTGCCTGCTCTGCCTGCCTGCCTGCGCTGCCTGAACTGCCTGCCTTTTTCTACTTTACCCTGCCCACTGGTCCCACCTGCCTGCCTGCCTGCCTGCCTGCTTGCGAATAAATAAATATTCTTAATATATTTTTTGGGACATTTTTCATGCCCCATTTTACGAAATATAAACAAAAGATTTGAACTCTGGGATTCCTAAGTTATGTGATACTCAGTGAATTTAATGATTCGATAGCTATTTTATAAAAAGTAATTGGTGAAAAAAGAAGTAACAATCGTTGAAATAAACACTTTTGTTATGAACTTAAAATAGTAAAATATAAATCGTTTATATGTAGTTATTTCAATGCTGCCTGCCTGCCTGGCTGCCTGGCTGCCTGCCTGCTCCTGCCGGCCTGCCTGCCGTCCTGCCTGCCTCCCTGCCTGCCTCCCTGCCTGCTGCCTGCCGGCCTGCTGCCGGCCTGCCTGCCGGCTGCCTTGGCCGCTGCCTGCCGCCTGCCTGCCGGCCTGCCTGCCGGCCTGCTGCCGTGCCTGCCCTGCCTGCCTGCTGCCTGCCTGCATTCCTGCCCCTGCCTGCCTGCCTGCCCTGCCTGCCTGCACTGCCTGCCTGCCTGCCTGCCTGCCTGCTGCCTGCCTGCCTGCCTGCCTGCCTGCCTGCCTGCCTGCCTGCCTGCCTGCCTGCATGCCTGCCTGACCTGCTTGGGGAAATATACAACCATATTCTTTAAGGTTCATTTCTGGGACATTTTTCAATGTCAAAACAATTTTACGAAAATAAACACCAGAATTCACTGCTGGCGATTCATAAGTTCTAGTTTTTACCAGTGAATTTTATAAATTCCGATAGCATATTATAACATGAAGGTACATTGGGAAATAAAAGAAGTAAAATCCCGCTGAAAGTAAACACTTTGTTTTGAACTTAGAATAGTCAAGATATACGACATCGATATGCTAGTTATTTCAATGAAGTCTGGCCTGCCTGCCTGCCTGCCTGCCTACCTGCCCTGCCTGCCTGGCTGCCTGCCTGCTGCCTGCCTGCCTGCCTGCTGCCTGCCTGCCTGCGTGCCTGCCTGCGTGCCTGCGTGCCTGCTCGCCCTGCCTGCGTGCCTGCCTGCTTGCCTGCCTTCCTGCCTTGCCCTGTCCTGCCTGCCTGCCTGCCTGCCTGGCCTGACTTGCCTGCCCTGCCCTCAACTGGCCTGCCTGCCTCGCCTGCCTGCCCCACCTGCCTGCCCTCTCGCTGCTGCCTGCTTGCCTACCTACCTGCCTGCCCACCTGCCCACGCTTGCATGCCTGCCTGCCTGCCAGCGAATAACAAATATTCTTTAATAATTTTGGGAACATTTTCATGTCCATTTTACGAAATAAAGCACCAGATTTCAACTCTGGGATCAATTTAATTATGTGATACAGTTAATTTATATTCGGATAGCTATTATAAAAAGGTTATTGGGAAAAAAGAAGTAAAATCGTGAAATAAACACTTTGTTTGAACTTAAATAGTAAATATAACATCGATATGAGTTATTTTCATATGGAACTGCCTGCCTGCCTGCCTGTCTTCCTGCCCTGCCTGCCTGCTGCCTGCCTGCCTGCCTGCCTGCCCTGCCTGCCTGCCTGCCTGGCCTGCCTGCCTGCCTGCCTTGCTGCCTGCCTGCCTGCCTTGCCTGCCTGCCCTGCCGTCCTGCCTGCCTGCCTGCCGTCCTGCCTGCCTGTCTCGGCTTGGCCTGCCTGCCTGCCTGCCTGCCTGCCTCTCTGCCTGCCTGTCCTGCCCTGCCTGCCTGCCGTCCTGCCTGCCTGCCCTGCTTGCATGCCTGCCTGCCTGCCTTCTTGCCTGCCTGCTTGCCTGATTGAACATGCCTGCCTGCTGCCTGACTGCTTGCTGCCTGCCCTGCCTGACCTGCGTGCCTGCCCTGCCTGCCTGCCTGCCTGGCCTGCCCTGCTGCCTGCCTGCCTGCCTGAAATGCCTGCCTGCCTGCCTGAAGCCTGCCTGCCTGCCATCCTGCCTGCCTGCCTGCCTGCCTGCCTGCCTGCCTGCCTGCCTGCCTGCCTGCCTGCCTGCCTGCCTGCCTGCCTGCCTGCCTGCTTTCCTGCCTGCCTGCCTGCCTGAACTGCCTGCTGCCCTACCTACCTGGCCTGCCTAGCTACCTAGCCTGCCTGCCTGCCTGCCTGCCCTGCCTGCCTGCGAATAACAAATACTTCCTATTATATTTTTTGGGACAATTCATTTTTCAATGTCCGCATTTTAAACGAAATAAACACACTTAGAAGAAGTTCCCCTTCCTTGGAATATGGGGCTTATGGCCCCGGTGAGGGTGTGATTAACCTAGAGGAAGTTCCCCTCCTTGATAGGGCTAATGCCCGTGAGGTGTGAATTACCTAGAGAACTTCCCCTCCTTAGATATATTGAGGAATCGTCCCTGTAGTGTGATATTTCCCTCCAGTAAAATCGTCTCTTACTGTAATAGTGGATATATGCACCGTGAGGTGTGAATTACACTTAGCAGTATAGTTTCCGACATCCTTTAGATTAATGGGTCTAATATGCCGTGAGATGTAAAAGTGAATTAGCCTATATGAGAATTTCCTCGTCTTCATTAAGAGAGATAAGGATAAAAATCGTTGCCTGTGAAGGTGTGAAATAGTAGAGGAGAAGTTCCCATTACTTGAATAGCGGCTATACACCCAGTTGAGGTGTGAAATTACTTAGAGAAGTTCCCTCCTTGAATGAGGGCTATGCCCGTGAGGTGTGAAATTAACCTAGAGAAGTTCCACTCTTTGAATAGGGCTGCCCGTGAGGTGTAATTACCTAAAGAAGTTCCCCTCCTTTAATAGGGCTATGCCCGTGAGGTGTGCATTACCTAGAGAAGTTCGCACTCCTTGAATAGGGCTTATGCCGCGTGAGGTGTGAATTACGTAGGGAGTTTCCTCTTTGAATAGGGCTATGCCTGTGGAGGTTTGAATTACGTAGAGAAGTTCCCTTCTTTGAATATGGGCGTATTGCAGGAGAATGGTGTGGAAAATTACCCATAGAGAATGTATTAATTCCAACCTCCTTGAATAGGGCATGCCCGTGAGGAGTGAATCCACCTATGAGAGTCCCCTCCTTGAATAGGGCACTGCCCGTGAGGTGTGAATTACCTATAGAGTTTCCCTCCTTCGAATAGGGCTAATGCACGTGAGGTTTTTTCCTAAAAGGTTCCCCTCGCTTGAATAGGGCTGTTCCCGTGAGGTGTGAACTTACCTCAAAAAGTTCCCTCCTTAAATAGGCTAGGCCAGGTGAGGTGTGAATTAACCTAGAGAAGTTCCCCTCCTTGGAATAGGGATAAATGGCCCCCCCGTGAGGTGATGAAATTACCTAGAAGAAGTTATCGCCCTCACTTGAATATGGCTATGCCCGTAGGTGTGAATTACCTTGAGAAGTTCCCTCCTTGAATAGGGCTATGCCCGTGAGGTTGTGGAATTACCTAGAGAATTCCCCTCCTTGAATAGGGTAATCCGTGAAGTGTGAATTCCCTAAAGGAGTCCCTCCTTGAATAGGGCTATGCCGTGGGGTGAAATTACCTAGAGAGTTCCCCTCCTTGAATAGGGCTATGCCCGTGAGGTGTGAATTCCAGAGATTCCCCTCTTTGAATAGGCTATGCTGCCCGTGAGGTGTGAATTACGTAGAGAAGTTCCCTTCCTTGAATAGGGCTATGCCGTGAGGTGTGAATTCCTAGAGAAGTCCCCTCTTGAATAGGGCTATGCCCGTGAGGTGTGAATTACCTAGAGAAGTTCCCCTCCTTGAATAGGGCTATGCCCGTGAGGTGTGAATTACCTAGAGAAGTTCCCCTCCTTGAATAGGGTTATGCCCGTGAAGTGTGAATTACCTAAAGAAGCTCCCCCTCCTTTAATAAGGCTATGCCCGTGAGGTTGTGAATTACCTAGAGAAGTCCTTAATTTGGAATAGGGCTATGCCCGTGAGGTGTGAATTACCTAGAGAAGTTCCCCTCACTTGATTGGCTTTGCCCATGAGGTGTGAATTACTTAGAGAAGTTCCTGAATAGGGCTACTCCCGTGAGGTGTGAATTACCTAGAGAAGTTCCCCTTCTTGAATTGGGCTAATGCCCGTGAGGTGTGAATTACTAAGAAATTCCCCTCCTTGAATAGGCTATGCCCGGGCAGGTGTGAATTACCTAGAGAAGTTCCCTTCTTGAATAGGGCTATATGCCCGAGAGGTGTGAATTACGTTAGAGAAGTTCCCTCCTTGAATAGGGCTATGCCGTGAGTGTGAATTACCTAGAGAAGTTTCCTTCTTGAATAGGGCTATGCCTTGAGGTGTGAATTACCTAGAGTTCCCATCCTTTAATAGGGCTATGCCCGTGAGGTTGGAATTACCTAAGAGACGTTTTTCTCTTTTTGAATAGGGCCTAACTATGCCGTGAGGTGTGAATTACGTAAGAAGTTCCTCCTTGAATACGGGCTATGCCGTGAGGGTTGTGAATTACGCTAGAGAGTTCCCTTCCTTGATATGGGCTATGCCGTGAGGTGTGATTACCTAGAGAATTTCCCCTCCTTGAAAAGGGTATGCCCGTGAAGTTGTGAATTACTAGGAAGTCCCCCTACTTAATAGGGCTATGCCCGTGAGTGTGAATTTACCTAGAGAAGTTCCCTCCTTGAATATGGCTTGCCCGTGAGGTGTGAATTACCTAGAGAATTCCCCTCCTTGAATAGGCTAGCCGTGAGGTGTGAATTACCTAGAGAAGTTACCCCTCCTTGAAATAGGGCTATGCCCGTGAGGTGTGAATTACCTAGAGAAGTTCCCCTCCTTTGAATAGGGCTATGCGTGAGGTTTGAATTACCTAAGAAGTTCCCCTCTTGAATAGGGTTATGCCCGTGAGGTGTGAATTACGTAAGAAGTTCCCCTCCTTGAATGATGGGCTATGCCCGTGATAGGTGTGAATTAGTAGGAATTCCCTCTTGAAAGGGCTAATTGCCCTGAGGTGTAATTACCTAGAGAAGTTCCCTCTCTTGATAGGGTTTATGCCCGTAAGGTGTGAATTAAATAGAGAAGTTCCCCTTTTTGAATGGGCTATGCCCGTGAGGTGTGATTACCTAGAGAAGTTCCCCTTAATAGGGCTAATGCCCGTGAGGTGTGAATTACCTAGAGAAGGTTCCTTCCTTGAATAGGGCTATGCCCGTGAGTTTTGATTACCTAGAGAAGTTCCTCTCTTTGAATAGGGTATGCCCGTGAGGTGTGATTACCTAGAGAAGTTCCCCTCCTCGAATAGGGCTAAGGCCCGTGAGGTGTGAATTTACTAGAGAAGTTCCCCTCCTGAATAGGGCTATGCCCGTTAGGTGTGAATTACCTAGAGAATTACCCTCCTTGAATGGGCTATGCCCGTGAGGTTAGAATTAACTAGAGAAGTTCCCTCCTTGTGAATAGGGCTATGCCGTGAGGTGTGAATTACTAGAGAAGTTCCCCTCCTTGAAAGGGCTATGCCCGTGAGAGGTAGAATTACCTAGAGAAGTTTTCCCTCCTTAATAAGGCTGTGCCCGTGAGGTGTGAATTACCTAGAGAAGTTTCCCCTCCTCTTGAATAGGGCTATGCGCGTGAGGTGTTAATTACCTAGAAAGTTCCCTCCTTGATTGCGGACTATGCCCAGTGAGTTGTAACCATTACTACGAGAGTTTCCCTCTTGATAGGGCTATCGTTGAGGTGGAATTACTAGAGAAGTTCCCTCCTTGAATAGGGATATGCCCGTGAGGTGTGAATTACCTAGAGAAGTTCCCCTCCTTGAATAGGGCTATGCCCGTGAGGAGTGAATTACCTAGAGAAGTTCCCTTCCTTGAATATGGCTTTGCCCGTGAGGTGTGAATTACCTAGAGAAGTTCCCCTCCTTGAATAGGGCTATGCCCGTGAGGTGTGAATTACCTAGAGAACTTCCCTCCTTGAATAGGGCTATGCCCCGTGAGGTGTGAATTACCTAAGAAGTTACAACCTCCTTGAATAGGGCTATGCCCGTGAGGTGTGAATTACCTAGAGAAGTTCCCCTCCTTGAATAGGGCTATGCCCGTGAGATGTGAATTACCTAGAGAATTTCCCCTTCTTGAATAGGGATATGCCTGTGAGGTGTGAATTACGTAGAGAAGTTCCCCTCCTTGAATAGGGCTATGCCCGTGAGGTGTGAATTAATTACCTAGAGAAGTTCCCTCCCTTGAATAGGGCTATGCCCGTGAGGTGTGAATTATACCTAGAGAGTTCCCCTCCTTGAATAGGGCTATGCCCGTGAGGTGTGAATTACCTAAAGAAGTTCTCCCCTTGAAAAGGGCTATGCCCGTGAAGTGTGAATTACCTAAAGAAGTTCCCCTCCTTGAATAGGGCTATGCCCCGTGAGGTGTAAATTACGTAGAGAAGTTCCCCTCTTTGAATAGGGCTATGCCCGTGAGTGTTGATTAACGAAGAGAAGTTCCCCTCCTTGAATAGGGCTATGCCGTGAGGTGGGAATTACCAAGAGAAGTTCCCTCCTTGAATAGGGCTATGCCCGTGAGGTGGTAAATTACCTAGAGAAAGTTCCCTCCTTGAATAGGGCTAAACCCCCGTAGGTGTGAATTACCTAGAGAAAGTTCCCTCCTTGAATAGGGCTATGCCGTGAGGTGTGAATACTTAGAAAAGTTCCTCCTTGAATACGTATGCCCGTGGAGTTGTGAATTACCTAAGAGAAGTTCCCTCCTTGAATAGGGCTATGCCGTGAGGTGTAATTACCAAGAGAAGTTCCCCTCCTTGAATAGGGATATGCCCGTGAGGTGTGAATTACCTAGAGAAGTTCCCCTCCTTGAATAGGGCTATGCCCGTGAGGTGTGAATTACCTAGAGAAGTTCCCTTCCTTGAATATGGCTTTGCCCGTGAGGTGTGAATTACCTAAGAAGTTTCCCCTCTGTGAATAGGGCTATGACCGCTGAGGTTGAAGTTACCTAGAGAAGTTCCCTCCTTGAATAGGGGTATGCCCGTGAGGTGTGAATTACCTAGCGAAGTCTCTCCTTGATAGGGGCTAAGCCGTGAGGTGTGAATAACGCAGAGAGGTTCCCTCCTTGAATAGGGCTTCCCCGTGAGATGTGAATTACCTAGAGAATGTTTTCTCTTCTTTGAATAGGGATTTCTGTGACGGTGTGAATTACTAGATGAAGTTCCTCTTGAATTAGGCTATGCCCGGTGAGTGTGAAATAGCCTAGAGAAGTTCCCTCTTTGAATAGGGCTATGCCATGAGTGTGAAATTACCTAGAGAAGTTCCCCTCCTTGAATATGGGGCTACCCGTGAGGTGTGAATTAACTAGAGAAGTTCCCCTCCTTGAATTGGGCTATGCCCGTGAGTTGAATTAACTAGAGAAATTCCCCTCCTTGAAAAAGGGCTATGCCGTGAGGTGTGAATTAAACCTAGAGAAGTTCCCCTTCTTGAATTGGGCTATGCCCGTGGTGTAATTACCTAGAGAAATTCCCTCCTTGAATAGGGCTATGCCGTGAGGTTGTGAATTACTAGAGAAGTTTCCTCTGAATAGGGCTGCCCTTGAGGTGTGAATTACTAGAGAAGTTCCCATCCTTTAAATGGGCTAGCCCGTGGAGGTGTGAATACTGAGAATGTTCCCCTTTTTGAAAGGCTATGCCCGTGAGGTGTAAAATACGTAAGAAGTTCCCCCTTGAATAGGGCTATGCCCGTGAGTGTGGAATTACTTAGAGAAGTTCCCTCCCTGAATAGGGCTATTGCCGTGAGGTGTGAATTTACCTAGAGAAGTTCCCTCCTTTAATAGCTATGGCCGTGAGTTGTGAATTACCTAAAGAAGTTCCCTACTTGAATAGGGCTATGCCCCTGAGGTGTGAATTACCTAGAGAAGTTCCCCTCCTTGAATAGGGCTATGCCCGTGAGGTGTGAATTACCTAGAGAAGAGTTCCCCTCCTTGAATAGGGCTATGCCCGTGAGGAGTTAATTACCTAGAGAAGTTCCCCTCCTTGAATAGGGCTATATGCCCGTGAGGTGTGAATTACCTAGAAAGTTCCCTCCTTGAATAGGGCTATGCCGTGAGGTGTGAATTACATAGAGAATTCCCCTTGTGAATAGGGTTGCCGTTGATGTGTGAATTACGTAAGAGAAAGTTCCCTCCCTTGAATAGGGCTATGCCCGCGGGGGGGGAATATAATAAAAAAATCCCCCTTCTTGTTATGGGGTATGCCTGAGGTGTAAAATTACCTAGAGAAGTTCCCTCCTTAAATAGGGCTATCCGTGAGGTGTGAATTATCCTAGAGAAGTTCCCTTTTTTGATAGGGCCTTGCCCGTGAGGTTGTGAATTACCTAGAGAAGTTCCCCTCCTTGAATAGGGCTATGCCCGTGAGGTGTGAATTACCTAGAGAAGTTCCCCTCCTTGAATAGGGCTATGCCCGTGAGGTTTGAATTACCTAGAGAAGTTCCCCTCCTTGAATAGGGCTATAACCGTGAGGTGTGAATTACCTAGAGAAGTTCCCCTCCTCGAATAGGGCTATGCCCGTGAGGTGTGAATTACCTAGAGAAGCTCCCCTCCTCGAATAGGGCTATGCCCGTGAGGTGTGAATTACCTAGAGAAGTTACCCTCCTTGAATAGGGCTATGCCCGCTAATTATAACTTACCTAGAGAAGTTCCCCTTTTTGAATAGGGCTATGCCCGTGAGGTGTGAATTACCTAGAGAAGTTCTCCTCCTTGAATAGGGCTATGCCCGTGTAGTGTGAATTACCTAGAGAAGTTCCCCTCTTTGAATAGGGCTATGCCCGTGAGGTGTGAATTACCTAGAGAAGTTCCCCTCCTTAGGGCTATTGCCGTGAGGTGTGAATTACCTAGAAATGTTCCCCTCCTTGAATAGGCTATGCCCGTGAGTGTTGAATTACCTAGAGAGTTTCCCTGCTCCTTGAATAGGGACCTATGCGTTGAGGTGTGAATTACTAGAGAAGTTCCCCTCCTTGAATAGGGATATGCCCGTGAGGTGTAAATTACCTAGAGAAGTTCCCCTCCTTGAATAGGGCTATGCCCGTGAGGAGTGAATTACCTAGAGAAGTTTCCTTCCTTGAATAGGGCTATGCCCGTGAGGTGTGAATTACCTAGAGAAGTTCCCCTCTTGAATAGGGCTATGACCGTGAGGTGTGAATTACCTAGAGAACTTCCCCTTCCTTGAATAGGGCTTGCCGTGAGGTGGTGAATTAACTAGAGAAGTTCCCCTCTTGAATAGGGCTATGCCGTGAGGTGTGAATAACCCAGAGAAGTTCCCTCTGAATAGGCTATGCCGTGAAATGGTGAATTACCTAGAGAATTTCCCCTTCTTGAATAGGGAATATGCCTGTGAGGTGTGAATTACGTAGAGAAGTTCCCCTCTTGAATAGGGCTATGCCCTTGAAGTGTGAATTACCTAGAGAGGTTCCCCTCCTTGAATAGGGCTATGCCCGTGAGGTGTGAATTACCTAAGAGAAGTTTCCCCTCCTTGAATAGGGTTAAGGTGCCCGTGAAGTGTGAATTAACTAAAGAAGTTCCCCTTCCTGAATAGGGCTATGCCCGTGAAGGTGTGAATTACCTAGAGAAGTTCCCCTCCTTGATACGGTCTATGCCCGTTGGGTTGTGAATTAGTAGAAAGTTCCCTCTTTTGAATCGGCTTGCCGTGAGGTGTGAATTAGTAGAGAAGTTCGCCTCCTTGAATAGGGCTATGCCCGTGAGGTGTGATTACCTAGAGAAGTTTCCCTCCTTTAATAGGGCTATGCCCGTGAGGTGTGAATCACCTAGAGAAGTTCCCCCTCTTGAATAGGGCTATGGTGAGGTGTGAATTACTAGAGAAGTTCCCCTCCTTGAATAGGCTATGCCCGTGGAGTGTGAAATTAGTAAAGAAGTTCTCTTTGAAGACGCCGTTTTCCTTAAGAAGAAACTTACCTAAAGATGTTCCCTCCTTAAATAAGGCTAGGCCCGTGAGGTGTGAATTACCTAGAAAAGTTCCGCTCCTTGAATAGGGCTATGCCGTGAGGTGTGAATTACCTAGAGAAGTTCCCCTCCCTTGATATGCTATGCCCGTGAGGTGTGAATTATCTAGAGAAGTTCCCCTCTTGAATATGGGCTAATGCCCGGTGAGTGTTAATTTACCTGAGAAGTTTCCCCCTCCTTGAATAGGGCTATGCCCGGTGAGGTGTGAATTACCTAGAGAAATTCCCCCTCCTTGAATATCGGGCTATGGCCCGTGAGGTGTGAATTAACCAAAGAAGTTCCCCTCCTTGAATAGGCTATGCACGTGAGTGTTAAATTACCAAGAGAAGTTCCCCTCCTTGAATAGGGCTATGCCCGTAGGTGTGAATTACCTAGAGAAGTTCCTTCCTGAATAGGGCTTATCCCTTTGATGTGTGAATACCCTAGAGAAGTATCCCCTCCTTTAATAGGGCTATGCCCGTGGAGGTGTGAATTACCTACGAGAAGTTCCCTTTTGAATAGGCTACTTGCCGGAGGTGTGAATTACGTAGAGAAGTTCTCCTTGAATAGGGCTATGCCGGTGTTGTGAATTACCTAGAGAAGTATCCCTCCTTGAATAGGGCTATGCCGTGAGGTGTTGAATTACTAGAGAAGTTCCCTCCTTGGATAGGGCTATGCCCGTGAGTCGTGAATTACCTAGAGAAGTTCCCATCATCCTTAATTAGGGCTATGCCCGTCGAGGTGTGAATTACCATAGAGAAGTTCCCCTCTTGAATAGGGCTATGCCCATGAGTTGTGAATTACCTAGAGAAGTTCCTGCCTACTTGAATAGGGCTATGCCCGTGGAGGTGTGAATTACCTAGAGAAGTTCCCCTCTTTGATAGGGCTATGCCCGTGAGTTGTGAATTACCTAGAAGAGTTCCCCTCCTTGAATAAGGGCTATGCCCGTGAGGTTGTGAATTACCTAAGAAGTTCCCCTCCTTGCTATTTCCGTGAGGTGTGAATTACCTAAGAAGTTCCCCTCCTCTTGAATAGGGCTATGCCGTGAGGTGTGAATTACGTAGAGAAGTTCCCCTCCTTGGTATAGGGCTATGCCCGTGAGGTGGAATTACCTAGAGAAGTTCTCCTTCTTGATAAGGGGCTATGCCCTGGGTGTAAATTACCAAGAAAGTTCCCTCCACTTGAATAGGGCTGATGCCGTGGTGTGAATTACCTAGAGAAGTTCCCCTCTTTGTAGGGCTATGCCCGTGAAGGTGTGAATTACGTAGAAGAAGTCCCCTCTCTTGAATAAGGGCTATGCCCGTGAGGTGTGAATTACCTAGAGAAGTTCCGTTCTTGATAGGCTATGCGCCGGTGAGGTTTTGAATTACGCGTAGATAAGTTCCCCTCCTTTGAATAAGGGCTGTACCCGTGAGTGTGATACGCTAGGAAGTTCCTCCTCGAAATAGGGCTATGCCCGTGAGGTGTGATTACTAAGAAAGCTACGCCTCCTCGAATAGCTAATGCCGTGAGGTGTGACTACCATAGAGAAGTTTCCCTCCTCGATAGGACTATGCCAATAGTCTGAATACTAGAGAGCTCCCCCTTCGAACTGGGTATGCACGTGAGGTTGAAACGCTAGAGAAGTTCCACTCCTTGAATAGGGCTATGCCGTGAGGTGTGAATTAACCTAGAGAAGTTCCCCGCCTTGAATAGGGCTATGTCCGTGAGGTGTGATTACCTAGAGAAGTTTTCCCTTCCTTGTGAATAGGGCTATGCCGTGAGGTGTGAATTACCTAGAGAAGTTCCCTTCTTGAATAGGGCTATGCCGTGAGGTGTGAATTACCTAGAGAATTACCCTTCCTTGAATAGTGGTATGCCCGGAGGTCTAGAAAAATTACCTAGAGAAGTTCCCTCTTTGAATAGGGCTATACCCCGAGGTGTGAATTACCTAGAGAAGTTCTCCTCCTTGAATAGGGCTATGCCGTGAGGTGTGAATTACTAGAGAAGTTCCATTCCTTGAATAGGGCATTGCTCCGGAGGTGGTGAATTCCTAAAGAAGTTCCTCCTTGAATGGGCTTACTGCCCGTGAGGTGTGATTTATCTAGAGAAGTTTCCCCTCCTTGAATAGGGCTATGCCCGTGAAGGGTGAATTCCTAGAGAAGTTCCCTCCTTGAATAGGGCTATGCCCCTGTGAGGTGTGAATTACCTAGGAGAAGTTTCCTTCTTGAATAGGCTATGCCGTGAGGTGTAATTACCTAGAGAAGTTCCCATCCTTGAATAGGGCTATGCCCGTGAGGTGTGAATTACCTAGAGAAGTTCCCCTCCTTGAATAGGGCTATGCCCGTGAGGTGTGAATTACTAGAGAAGGTTCCTTAGGCCTCATTGCATAGGGTATATACCCGTGAGGTTGTGAATACTTAGAGAAAGTTCCCACTTCTGATAGGCTATGCCGTGAGGTGTGAATTACGTAGAGGAAGTTCCTCCTTGATAGGCTATGCCGGTAGGTGTGAAATTAAGCTAGAGAAGTTCCCTCCTTGAATAGGGGCTATCCCGTGAGGTGTGAATTACCTAGAGAAGTTCCCCTCACATTGTAGGGCTATGCCGTGAGGCTGTGAAATTACGCTACCTAGTAGAAGTTACGCCTCCTTGAATAGGGCTTGCCCGTGAGGTGTAGAATTTACCTAGAGAAGTTTCCCCTCCTGAATAGGGCTATGCCCATGAGGTGTGAATTACCTAGAGAAGCTCCCCTCCTCGAATTGGGCTATGCATGAGGTGTGAATTACATAGAGAAGTTCCCTCCTTGAATAGGGCATGCCCGTGAGGAGTGAAATTACCTAGAGAAGTTTCCTTCTTGAAATAGGGCTTTGCCTGTGAGGTGTGATTCCTAGAGAAGTAGTTCCCCTCGCTTGAATAGGGCTATGCCCGTGAATGGTGTGAATTACCCCTGAAGAAGTTCCCTCCTTGAAGTAGGGTTCACTGCCAGTGAAGTTGTGAATTAACCTAATAGAAGTTCCCGCTCCTTGAATCAGGGCTATGCCCGTGAGGTGTGAATTACGTAGAGAAGTTCCCCTCTTGAATAGGGCCTATGCCCGTGAGGTGTGATATACCCTAGAGAAGTTCCCCTCTTGAATAGGGCTATGCCCCGGGGTGGGTGTGAATAAAACTAAGGAAGTTCCCTCCTTGAAAATAGGGCTAGCCTGTTGAGTGGTGATTACTTTACTAGAGAAGTTCCCCTCCTTGAATAGGCCTATGCCGTGAGGTTGAATTACCTAGAGAAGGGAAAGTTTCCCCTCCTTTGAATAGGGGCCTAAGATGCCTGTGAAGGTGTGAAATTACCTTAGAGAAGTTCCCGTCCTTGAATAGGGCTATGCCCGTGAGGTGTAAAATTACCTAGAGAAGTTCCCTTCTTGAATAGGGCTATGTTGAGGTGTGAATAACCTAGAGAAGTTCCCTTCCTGAATAGGGCTATGCCCGTGAGGTGTAAAATTACCTAGAGAAGTTCCCCTCCTTAAATAGGGCTATGTCCGTGAGGTGTTAAATTACCTAGAGAAGTTTCCCCTCCCTGAATAGGGCTATGCCGTGAGGTGT
>JABUQX010083607.1:10000-41665 GCA_015478945.1 Trachelipus rathkii | reverse complement strand
ATATCATATTAAAATTAAACATGCACACCGAAAAACGTAACGGTTAATGCACTACATATTTGTCGGATCATGAGTTTTATTCAGAGCTTTGAGATTTCCAATCGGGGAGCGAATATAAATTATAATTAATAATATTATATATATATATTATATATATATATTATATTATATATATATATATAAATACTAATTATATTATATTATTTAATATAATTAATATAATATATAATATAATATATATATTATTATAATTATATATATAAATATATTATATTATATAATATAATATTATATTATTATTGCCTAACGTATATATTTATATATAATATTATTATAATAATTAATTATATTATAATATTATAATATTTATAGATTTATATATATTATATAATTAGTAAATATATAAATGAATACAATATTCAGAAACTTGTTTACAAATATTATTAGTTTATTTGTTTATTAGTCTTTATTATTATTTATATATATATTATATATCTCATATAATATATTATTTATATTAATATATATATTATCACATTATATTTATTATATATGGATTATATTATATATATATAGATACTTATAATATATATATACCTTAATTATATATTAAATTAATTATTATATATTTACCTATTTATTATATACTCTGATTAATTGATCTTATAATAAAATTATCCTCTTTATTCTGCTATCTCACGAGACTGCTTATTATCCTTTCTCCCATTCCAAATATGAGGTCCTCTATCTCTGGGAGATTTCATATGTACACAACTGAACTGGTAATGGGTATCCTTCTCATACCTGTTATTTTACGGTGGGCGTGTATTACCAAATCATTCAGCGTCTCATTCTCAACCCGATTACTGGTATGACTACACTAATTAAAGTAATTCAACACACACATTTTCTTCTTGCGATCGTCCTAACCACTATCTATATGATACACACTTGACCTTATATGTTATTTCAACTCAGTCTCTACATCATTACTAAATATTAAATACACACCATTACGCTCCATTATGATAGTAAAATCTGACCGGCACGCATCCTTATATCTCTTATTTTCAATACTTCTCTTCTCCAATCAGCTCCATACTGCCTGTGAGTTATTTATGGGGCACTCATTTGATCGGTGTCTCGCTCTGGTGGTGCTTGCGTCTGCTTTCTAACTGCCTCCAACTTATACTATATAGGCGTCGCACGTTGCTTTTCCTCTGGGTGACGCACGGTGTCGGCCTTGCTTCGACGACAAGCGTGGAGCTGTAAATCGTTGATGGGATGAGCAAGTTCATCTTCTATTCTTACAACTAATCTTTCTACTGCGCTGCATAATCAATGGTTCGATTCGTAATTGCTCTCTCGCGCATAATTCAGGCTAGAGAAGACATGCGTATCGGGTGTTGGAAAAATTTCTTTCAATTCTCCTACACTCTCGCTAATTTTCAGTATCACAGTAGAAATCGTTGCAGGGATACTCTCGACGAGCAAAGCGAACTTTCATGAAACGAAAGTGCGCTAACCTCCTGGTTCTCCTACTGACTAAATCTTTCTGGCCTCTTGATAAAACATTTCCACAACTTCTCTTTAAATCTGCCTCTTATTCGATCTGATGGTTCTGTTGCTAACTCTCGAACCTGACAAGGCCAATCTCTTCGGCCTCCTATTTTCCTATAACTCAACACTGGACGATTCTGGAATTCTCTTCCTCCTGCCTTCTCTTCTCAGGTGTCTACTGCCCTTTTGCATTGAGAAAATTACGATATATGTTAATCTCGCGGTAGACATGTTACCGCAATAGAATGCTATCGCACACGTTAGGAAAAAGCGCGGTATTGGCTCGACTCGGAATTATTTTCACTATAATTGACCCCAACGTAGTTTTGAAGGAGTGTGGACTTTAACGCGGTGCTGGTCTTCCCTAACTCTCGTTCAATCCGTATATTCACTCTAGTAAGCTTTACATACTTAGGCACTTTTCCCTCAGTGTTGGTAGGTCCGTCACATATTTGTTCAACCTACACTTCAACGAAATAAAGGACACGCCCTCATAGATCCATTCTAACTATCAGCTCCCTAGTAGGTCTAAACCTGTAAATCATACTAATGCTAGATCTTTCACAAATCCTCTTCAACTCTCATTCTTAATCAATCTGGAAATCTTATCAATATCCTTCTCTTACCGATGTCGCAGTACACTTGGCTTTCGGACGGCACATACGAGTCTATGCTGGTGATATTTACTTTACCTAATCTAAGCAATTTTACGATCAGTTGTACCGTTAGGGACCATGGGGAGTGTTACGTGGTGGCGCTTGACAGGTAAGTGACCAACATTTAGCAGTATATGATCAAGGGTGATGGCACAGCACGGTCACTAGCTCTGCCACACGCTCTCCTTTGGATTTCCCTCTTCTCTTTGCTTACTTAATGTTCTAGCTTTCTTTCAAATCGCTCATATCGGCTGTTGTTGATGGGTGACTTCTTCTTACATTGTCAGTGCAATAGTGGTGTTCCTCAGGGTTCTGTCTTTATCTCCTACTTTATTGCTGCTTTTATTAATGATCTTCTTCGTCTGCACATCTACTCTATCCACTCATATATGCCCCGATGACTCGACCCTTCGCCATTCTTTAACTCTTTCATTCTTCTGCTCCTTGCTTTACTTCTAGAATTGCTCTGCGTGCTTAATCTTTGCGATTCCATTCTCGCTGATCTGGATAGAATTTCGGTGTGGGGTCGTCTCAACCCTTTGTAAATTTTATTCTTTAAAGACCCAACTTCCTTACAAATCTCCTCTCTAAGACACCTTCTAACTTTCCTATCTCTTCGACGGTTCTGTCGTCTCTCCTGTTGACAATATAGACATCCTTGGCCTTAACATAAACAAAAAAATATCTTGAAACAGCTCACATCACAATGGTTGCTAGGGCGGCCTCAAAGAAACTGGGAGTTCTGTTTAAAATGTGAAGACTTTTTTTTCCTCTTCACAGGTTACTCCAGTTATACAAGGGTCACCCCCCCCCCCCTGCATCGCGCCTTGTATTGGAGTAAACTGCTGTCATATAATGGGGGGCTCAGGTTTTTCACCGGCTTTTGGATAGGGATCGAGTCAAAGGCTAAAAGACTTATAAACTGCCCGTTTCTTTCTATTGCGGCGCGATGTTGCTATCTTTGCGGCGCGATGTTGGTTGCTTTATTCTTTTTTATAGGTAACGCAATAAGCGGCAGGTGGCTCGAGGGAGCTTTTCCTCGCGTGCCCTCCTTTAAAGAACGCCCTCGCAGCACAAGGGTGCTGTGTCGGCACAAATGAGTTTTTGTGTTGATGTTTTTTTTTTTTCAGGCTAGTCCGTTGCGGTGCTCCTTCTTTCCTGCTACCTCTGTTCTGTGGAATTCTTCTTCCACCATCTTGTGTTTTCTACTCAATTTAATCATCCTCACTTTAAAAGCATGCATCTGAGAGTATTGAAAATTTGCTTAGTTTGAAATTTTGTTGAGTGTAACACCCCCCTCCTTGAAGGGCTTTGCCGTGAGGGGTGGTGATAACTGTAAAAAATATATATATATATATATAATATATATATATATATATATATATATATATATATATATATATATATATATATATATATATATATTATATATATATAAAGTTTCGGTATAAAAATATATATATATATATATATATATATATATATATTATATATATATATATAATATATATGGTTTCTTAATTACATTACGTTTCGAGATTTTATAACTGACGCGCCAGCGCGATTCAGAGAATAAACCGTGAAAACATTAAAAAAAAACTATGACTTGAGATTTTTTAACCACTTGCTCTTTTGTTTTCTATTTATTATTATTATTAATATATTATTATTAATTATTATTCTTATTATTATTATTATTATTATTTATTATATTATTATTATTAAATTATTCATAGTTATTATTAATTATTATTTATTATTTTATATTGACGCGTGAAAAACAATTGAACAAATGCTATGAATTCCTTTTTTGAATTTTTTTTTAGTTCAAAGTTAACTTTCCGCCATAGTATTATGTCGCTAAAAGTTTTTAAAACTTAGTTTTATATATATACTATATAATATATAATATTATATATATATATATATATATATATATAATATATATATATATATTATATATATAATATATATATATATATATCTATTATATATATAATATAATTTTATTTATATATATATATATTTATATATATATATATATATATATATATATATATATGATATATATATATATATATATATATATAATATATATATATATATATATATATATTATATATATTATATATATATATATATAATTATAATATATATATATGTGTGTGTGTGTGTGTGTGAGAGAGAGTGAGGATCTCCCTACTTCTCGCTCAATAGTTCTTTGTACACTTGTTATATACACCTATGAACACTACTCAAAAAAGGGTTTCTCTGTATGCCAAATTTTAACTATTAATTTTATTGTATAAGAAAAAATTCTTAACGGTTCTTTTTGTGTGGCACTTTCAAATGTTGTGATGGGCTGCCGCGGAGGCGTGCACCCAAAAGGGGTGCCTGGAGTACACAGGAAGGAGAGGTTAGTTAGATACCCACGTTAAAAGAAGAGGGTGTGTTAAAAAATCGGCACTGTCGAAGCCGTAAAATTAGGTTTTAACTGTAGAAAATTATTGTTTTAACCTTTTAGAAATCTTTTTATAACTGTGAACGGCATGCTTAATTAATTTGAACCCTAAATTACAGAAGAAAGGGTAAAATATGCCATTATATGGTTGATTCATTATTAATTGTTAGACAGACTATTGTGTTAACCAATTACTTGCTATTTTATAAACTATTAATCATTTTAAACATTGATATCATTTTTTTCCCATTTAATTTAATTAATCTTAAAAATGAAAATAAGAAGTAACTACTCTTTTTATTCACTGTACCTTACTCTCCATAGTTTAGTACAAGGAAATAGTGCCCCTTCAGAGTGACAAACGAACAAACAAACAAATATCTAATATACAAACATGAAGTGGAAAAGTACCATCTAAAAATGAGAGTGAAAAAAAAGAGCACAATTCAGTTTTCCCAAAAGGTATAGCACGAAAGACGTTAAAGCCGCTATAATAAAAAAAGTACCGGTCAAACACAAAAAAAAATAAAAAATAAAAACAGTCCAAAATCCCCGAAAGAAAAGAAACCGCTAAGAATGCCCAGCCAAAAAAGAAAATCTCCCGAGGTTCGAACCAAGAGAACCAATTTGGCTATCGTAACAAGGTCTCAATCATTAAGACCCCATCAAACTCTCCCAGAAGTCCCTCCAACCCAAGGGGTAAATGAAGAAGATGACTCGTCGCAATACGAAACAGAATCTGAAGGCGAGATCCAAGAAGGGCACGAAGCAGCGAAACGGGTGAGGAGTCATCTTTCTCCCACCCTCTTAGGGAGAAAGAAAATTAAGAAGAGTCTCCCCCTAAAAGCCATCCCCCACTTCAACGAATTTGATGCTCTAGAGTGGATCCGGCAAACGACCATGATTTTTAACCTTAATGAAATCACCGACCCGAGAGAGCGATTCAGGCTATTGGCGTCAAAATTACCAAGCAAAATTACAAATTCATTGAAACTTCCCTTGAAGGACGACTGTTACACTAAATTAGTGAAAGTGATAGAAAAACTCTATGCCCCATCCCTGAGAACGCAATAGAAGAAGTATTCCAGTCTGGTATGAGGGAAGAGGAGCTTCCATCTGACTATGTTATTAGGATAAAGGAGATGCTCGGACTATCTAGCTTTGACTCAGTAACGGATAACGATGCTAAGTTTATCAGAGAACTCTTTCTATTACGATTCCCTCAGCAGCTACAAATCTCCCTCATGACGACGGAAAAGAACCATGATTTTGATGAATTAGTAGAAATCGCCGACAACATTTTTAATAAGTTTTTCTTCCAAAACGGTGTTTATCAACCCCCCAGGAGGGGGAGAACCAAGTGGCAACCTTTAAACGCCGTCCGACCAGCAGAAGAGAGAGTCCCAAGCCGAGTAGAGAGTCTTCCGCTCAAGAGAGAGAAATAAGTCGGTTAATAATATCTCATGAGAAGTCGGCTGAAGAGATGAGATCACTCGCCAAAAGCGCAATAGAACTAGCAAAGACGCTGTGTCAGAATTCAAAAAATTCCCCCACCTCCAACAATAGTCAGAATCTAAGAGGAAGGAGCTTCAATCAATCAACATCTAGCAACGTTGCGACGGCTGCAAGCACCGAGGGGCTTTGAAGAGTTCCACAAGCGCTTCTAGCATCGTGCATTTAAATGTGAGGGTCAATACTGTGCAATGTACACCGTGATCTCATAACCCCCGGCGACTCCCCCACCTCCACAACAGAATTCCAACATTTCGAAACAGGGAAACGGAGGGGCTGGCCTGTGAGGGGGGTAAATGTGTGGGGGAGTGATGCTTTTGTAAATAGAAACTTTTGTAATTGTTCGCCCTGCAATTTTTATATGAATAGATGAAATTTTGGATGGGGAAATATTAATTTTAATCATAGAGGTAATTTTGGTAGAAAAGGTTTTTACAGTGGTCATTATAATAATAATCATAATGATTACTATAATAGTGGAAGACATTATTATAATGATAATCATAATAACGGTAGAAATTATAGTTATAATTATAATTGTAATAATGGAAATTATAATAATTATGATAGGAGCATCTTTTATAATGGTAATAAAAACATTAATTATAACACTAATTATAATAATAATGCACATGTTGGTTATAATAGTTATTGTAATAATGATGGATATGTTAATCATGTTTTAGCTGCTTTTCTTTTCACTTGGTGGCGCTGTTTTTTTTCCTCTTTTCTCATTTGGTTCAACTCTTTACGTTTTTCTCCGTTTACTTTTTCTCCTTCACTTCTCGGGGATTCGGATTTTTCCCTTTTCCTTTTATTATTCGGATCGGGGGCCTTTAGGCTTTGTTCCTGGACCCGGCTGGCCGTCGCTGTTTGTCCGTGAACTTTTCATTCATATCGTGTCCGATTTTTTTGCCACCGAGCTGGGCAACACACTGCCTGCCACCGATCCGATGACTCTTATTTAAAAAAAAAAAACAATAATAGATTATCCATATAGTTTCTTAATATTTTGTAAGCGTTATTTGAAAAAAACTAACGAATTATGTCGTTATGAGTTATGGATCAGTGAATTTGGTTTTATATATATATTATTATGAATATATTATTATATATATATATATATATTATTATATATATATTATTATATTATATAATAATATATATATATATTATATATATATAATATATATTATATATATATATTATATTATATATATAATATTATATATATATATATATTATATATTATATATATATAAATAGTATTATATTTATATTATATATTATATATATATATTTATATTTATTATATATATATATATATATAATATAATATATATAATTATATATATTATATATATTATTATATATAGGAATAATAGGGAAGCTCGATCACTATCTGTACAGAACATAATGTCCCTAAGTGAGTTTGAACTAGTGATGCAGCATATGTCTTTTTTTCCGCTCGGGATGCGGATGTTTTGATATATAGTATATATTATTAATATATATATATATATATATATATTATATATATATATATATATATATATTATAATATTATATATATATATATATTATATATTATATATATAACTATTATATATAAATATATATTTATATATATATATATATATATATTATAGTTTTAGCATTATCTTATTAATATAATTGTTACTTCAGGGTCGGGACGGGGGACCCAACTCAAATGCCGCACAAGCATCTTTCCACCTCCCTTAATGAAAGAGATTTAACATGGATTATATACTTTTTGCACTAGTATTGAATTATATATAGGAGGTTGTGATTGAGAAATTCATTTTTTTCTGCTTTTGCTGAGAATGTGTTTCTCTTTCATATATATTATCTCAGCATTTCTAAAATTACTTCTTGACTCGACCTAGTTGGAGACAGTACCTTGTATTTCTTGCAAGTTTCATTTTAAGCGTGGGTAACATTTTTGCTTACTTTCACGCAACTGATGGATCATCATTTGTAATCTGTGTTTTTCAGGTGATAGTTTTTTTCGATCATTTGCACATCTTTTGGTACTTGGATGGGACTGTACTAATTCTTTCGTGCTAAGCTAATGATTTGTGTTCTAGGTGTGTTAGTTCTGTAGATTTTCTTTTTTTTTTTCTTCTTTTTAATGGGTGGCGAAGTTATAGATGTTCGGATTGAAGTTTTTCCAACTGCAACACAAAGTGACGATTTAAGTTGTTCTAATATTGTGTTACAGAAAAACTTTCTTTATAACGGGGATCTAGTCAGTTGCAATAGGATGAAGGTCATTAACTTTCAGAGACGGAGCGTTTTTTTAGCTTAGTTTTTATTACATTTTCATTGCATTTTAAACAGATCATATTTTAATTTGAAGAGGTTCAAAACGCTTCTAGCATTGAGATTAATTATATTAGCATTCGGAGAAGAGCTGTGGAGGCGTTAATTTTTTGCATCTCTATCTCATGTGACTCTTATTGACTCAAATTATTATGATTTTTAGGCTGTGAGATCATGAGTCATCATTACACAGTTGAGTCGGTCCCATGTCTCTCATTTTAAAGATTGCGTTCAGATTCATTAAGTATTTTTATTCTAAATTTTATGAAAGCAAATTTTAATAGCTGCGCTACTCGCAGGGCAGAGGCGGATGCGGATGCAGATGCGGCTCTTAAATGTGCGGATGGCGGATGCGGATGGGGGATGCGGAATGTTACTTGCATCACTAGTTGAACCCTTCTTGAGATGGTACCAGAGTGTTTCCGTGTGACACGATGAAGCTAAAGGAGAACCGTACTTTCTCTGAAAGGCTTCCTTCCTAAGAGGAACAGGAATGTATTGCGCGATCATAGACTCGGCAGAATCCCGCTCTACATTTGGGTCAGAGGTTTAGATGTAGAACATGAGATGGTGATTATTTTTAATTATATAATTAATGGGTAATAATTGGAAAATAAAGGTGAGTCTGACAAGTTTTAAGAATTACTGCTAGATACTAGATTGATTTGAATAAATATATGTGGGATACGGCAATAGTTGTGTTGTAAGAGTGAATTGAGATAAGATATATATGAGGGAGGTGTGAATTGTATCTGAGATAATGAATTAGATGATTGTATAACTCTTAGAAGGGAAGTACCTTTGAGGAAAGTGGACAGTTTTCAACGTAGTTTAGATCTCTAGAAATCAGTGGGTGAGGGGGTGGCGATTGATTCGATGTTTGTTAGTAAAAATATTCTAAAAAAGAGAGTGGAGAGGTATCCTTAATTACAACACGAGCTTAGAGCGGGCTATATAGTATAGCTTTTTCATGTAGATTGTTAATTGTAGAGTCCTATATTGTAATGATAATGTGAGGTATTAATTATCGATAATCAGATGACAGATAGATATTTAATAAAAATTTAACAGACTAGATAGTGTTAGCGACTCTGAAATAGGACATGGATGTAGGCTGCAAGGTGATGAGGACTATGAGCGGATATGTATTTAGGATATATAGAATTCTATCTGTATTTATAGGTTTGAAAACACAATAACTGTGCTCTTGTGTGTGTATTTGTGAAGAGGTAGGAGGATCGTTGCACTTTAGGGTGTGATGAGGTGGTCGCGTATCTCTTTCCCACTCGTAGTCATACAGCTTGCTCATCGTCAAGGTTCACAGCGATGGTCGCGACTGCTGTGGAGATGTCTGGGTGTGATAGTATCAAATAGTGCTCTGAACTACGCGTGGCTCAATCACTCTTTTAACTTTAGGTGAAGTGCATATATCATGTTATGTATATTATAGAACTCTTGGTTATATGTAATGAAGGGTTAACGAATAACCTCTTATTCCGCTTCCTATAAAAGTTGTATCTTCTTATATATTGAATGTATTTATAGCTTATATAGTGGAATAGAGGTATTATTTTTCTTTCCTTCTCCTAGTACTACGTTCTGTGGGGTTTTATTAAAATTAAGAATATTAGTCATGTAATTTTTTATTCATTGGTTAATCCTGTGGGATGGAATAGTATCTGGCTAACTCAATCATGATAGTTGTTGCGATACAGTAATTAAAGGTGATAGATATATTTTCTGATACAAATTAATGTTAATGTTTCTGGTGATATAAATACTAAAATCAATGTGAAATATCATTATTTTACTTGTATCTCTCAGCGAAGATGCTCTCGATCTCTTGGTGATACGCTGTCTCATGAATTAGATATGTGATGGTGATTGCCGTGTGTTATTTATTAGTGCACTGTGTCTCCAGTAGGCCGCAATAGTGAGGTCTTCATGTAAATATTCAATATGAATTTATTATATAATAGGGTATATTAAATATAAAATGACTTGGGACTAGACAGACTTTATGATGTGCACGCTTACGCATCAGAAATAAAATTTAACGTTCTTGGCATGCCTTTTTCTCAAAAAAACACGGATTCACTATCGACTTTAAATGCCATTATTTTTTAGACCGCAGACAAAACGATAAGCAGTATCTTCCTTAGTAAATATCTTATGAATAGCTTTTCATTGACTTTATCTTAATTGTGCATGTTATGAAACGTCTATTATTTCACTAACCATCCGTGTTTTCTATTAAATATAACCCTCACTTATGCGTGAATATGAAATTTAAGTTTAACGCTTTAATTTATATGGCATTATTGTATATTCTCTATAGGTGTGCGCTTAGATCTCACTTATGAATGTCTTATCTTGTGATAATGTTGTTTCTATATATAAAATATTTGATATACATATACTAAATCTAGCTCTTACGTATATATGTATAGGTGCTGTGTGTCTATATCTGTGCAAAGGTGCGAGAAAAGAAGGGGTGTGGTTATATTTTATAGTCAGCAAGCTGATGACGGGCATCGTGTTTATACTGCTTTTTACTGTTGTTATATACTGCTTTCGCATACTAGACACGCTGCAGGTAGATATTGAGCTTAGGCGTTAAGTGGATATTGGTGTGGGAGAGGGGTTAGGCCTAAAGATTTGTGTAGACTACTAGTGTTTAGTGGGGACAGCGGTGTGTGTGTCTGATGAAGATATGTTGTGTCTGCTATTTAGCCATTGTGAGATTAGTGTGAGGGTTGAGGAGTATATATATATGTTACTTTAATGTGTAGATAACTTTATAGTGATTTTTGTGAGCGCTGTGATGTTGAACTCTGCCGGTTTTAACTACTCGAGTGTGTGAATGTTAGTTGTGAGGTCGTGCGGAGCATTATCAATATAATGATATAAGTTAGATTAAAGGTATAAAGATAGCCCACATTCTTTTTGAGGGTGCAGCCAATTGAATGATAGATATTACTTAAATTAATTAGAACTCGTGGGCTCATTATCGTGCCGTGAGTTGTGAAGGCAGCGATTGGGCCGAGATTTCCGGCTAGTCTTCTTGCTCTCATAATAATTCTGATATATAGCACCGCACAAAAAAATATTTCGTTTTTTGTGTTCTCGTTGCATCTCTCGGCGTGCTAGTAGCCATAAAGAGTGCAAGCTCTCTTGCATTACCTCTCTGCTAATGTATAGCGCGATATTGCGTTGCTCTCTTATGTTCGTCCATTTATATACATTTAGTAATTTGTATTACTCCGTCTTTTCTCGTTCTGCTGAGTTGGATTTTCTAGGGTAGTGCGCTTACTATAAGTACCAATCATAGTTAATCGTGTCGAGTATACTCGCAACGATCTCTTATAAAATTCTATTTCCTTTTTTGCGAATACTATAGGAAAGGCTTGCACGGTTAATTAATATTGTCAGGGATCACACTATATCTGTCCTCATCTATGTGCTTGACCTCAGCTCAGCTCTATGTTCTAATCTAACTGCTCTTGGTGAATACATAATATCTCATGATATAGAATGTTTTTTTGTGTTTATTTATTGGAATGACATATTAATCGCTCAGTTACTCTCGATCTCACTTGAATAGATGCATGTTTGCAATGTATTGGAGATAGTTTTTATAGTGATAATAGATTAGTAGTATATGTAAATTTTTATATATGACTACAAGAAATGTTTGCTGGCTCGTCGGTATCATCAGATAGACTTTTTTTGGTATTTCTATAACATTAGCTGAGAGTAAGTCAGTTCCTCTAGAATCACATGATAGAAGATCTGGTATGCTAGTAGTGATATGTTGCAAATAAAGCCATAACAACTATCAACAACTTAGGGCATTTCTTTGTCTATATATAATCTTACATGCTGTGATTTAATCATGGTCCTGTGATAGGCTGCTTAATATATTAGTCAACTTCTAACGTAATATGTTTGATAGGGAATAATCCGTCCTCTCTCTACGGAAAATAAGATTTTACTGGGGTGTAGGTACTAACCAAACTGAGCATTACTTAGGTGTGAAGCTGAAAGTCGGATAGATGGCAACGCTCTCACACTCTTTGTTACTATCTACGTAAGCGAGCTGTGCTGTATAGCTAGTGTTACTTATATGTGGTGTGTGGATAAGTAGGATATATATCAGTTCACGAATAGTTTTCGCACTTTACAGTAGCAGTACTGGACTTGAAGGTTGGAGTTGGACTACGCCCGTGTGTGTTAGTTGGTGTGATAGGAGCTCTACTCTATGGCGTCACAATTGTTATTTGCTAAAAATATTATATATGGTACTATTACTTAAATTGCGCAATAGGAAAGTTAATATCTGTACCAGCAATAGTGGAAATTGATACAGCCTATACGATAAAATAAGAGTGCATTATATCTATCTTATTATATACAAAAATGTCATAAGCTATTACGTGAGGAGATCACTGAACTATTGAATTCTATTGCAAATTTTGACGTTGAATTTAAATATATATGGTCTCTAAGACTAAATTATCAAATTGTGGGTGCATATAATTTACCTCTTGTGAATTTATGCTAGCTGTGATAATGCGATATTATAACTCTATGAGACTTTCGCAGGAGATAGTTACAAAATTCAATATCGACAGCATGTGTCTTAGCATTGGAAATAGCGTAGGTGTATTTGTGTGACTGTAGTCCATTGAATTCTGGTGTCCTTTTCTCGTGAGGATTCCCACAACGCGAGAGAGGTGGTTGGTCTATTTATAATTCGTGTAACGTCATGAACGCAGGAATCTTTAATTTGTGGCAGTACTCTATATAATAAATGGTGTATTTAATATTAATAAGTAGATTCTGTCACATTCCCAATAATTTTATACAAACATATCTTAATTTGTTTTAATTAATAATATTATTTGTTTGCTTAATTTCATTATTTTAATTAATAAAACAAACATATATCCTTAAATCATATTAATTATTTTATTAATATATAATTAATATTATATAATAATAACATAATATATTCTTTCATTATAATTACTTATACGTGATATAGTCGGTTACATAATTAATATTAATTACTTCAAATTTATATGATGTTGATTGCCATTTGGTTAAATCTATTTCGGGTGTACTATGATATTTTTCGTATACCATGGTGACAATATTTACATCAGAGTACATAGTTAAGACTATATATAGTATAGTATATATATAGGTATATAATAATATAGTGTAAACTAATAATTCAATGAGAGATAATAATGAGTGAATACTCAGTGAATTATTAGATTAATAAGTGTATATCTACTAAGGAGAAAATTGCTGTGTTCTGTGTTGTAGACTAATGGTTGAAATTTTTATTTATTTATAATTTATTATTAATATTATTTTTTTTCAAATACTTGACAATTTAGATTGAATAATATTGTGTACTAGTTATATTATTTAATAATGATTACGTAATGAACTCACATACGATATACTATGTAATCGATACTATCATAGAGAATAAGTGATATTTTAATCCTAATAATCTAATAAGTATATTATTTATTAATTAATAAATTTTTTAATAATAATTTATTTTTTCCATAGGAAACTAATCTTTTACACTAAGACGATTTTTTTGTCATGTTGCGCAATAACGAGTAAGTAAGGTATATTATTATTTGTTACCAATTTGTATTATAAATAGAGTTAGTTATAGTATATATTTATACAAATTAATATTTTTAGTTACACGTAATAGTATATTTATTTTAATATTTAAAACACATTGAGTAATACGAGCAGATATATTATTAGTAAAAGTAATAATAACTAATAATCAAATATTGCAAATATTCAGAAGAACAATAATTATAAAAACATGTTAAGCAAAATTTCAAAATTCAAAACTAAATTTAACTCCACTTACATAGAAAATACAATACGAAGACTTTCCACATGTAAATTATCGATACTATAAATGAATATATTGTATATATATACATATTCGCCTCATGTTCTTCTTAGCAATTTTTTTCAATATATCACATCATTCTATTATAACACCAAATTAATTTTCCCCTAGTTATTGTGAAATTAGTGAGTCTCATACTAATTGCATCATCAGTATCTAGTGTTACTTTGTGAAACGAATATATTTTCTAAGCGAAAATATTGGCTAAATTAATTGTTATATAAATTTTAATTAATAATAAAAACAAGAAAAAAATGTTAGTAGTTACCGTAATATTAGTATTTTAATTTTAATATTTAAAACACAATTGAGTTATAATATTAATAATAAAAACACATTATATAAAATAATTAATATAATATTAATAAATTAATTAATTATATTAATAATAATTATAATAATAAATTCTTAATTATTTATTATGATTATGTAATTCATCAATAATAATAATAATTATATAATAATAATAATAATAATTAATTTATATATATTAATAATATAATTAATCTATATAATTTTTGATTAGGAATTTTCTATTTTTTATGCAAGTCTCAGAGATGTACCATTCACATATCTATATTAATAAATTAATGATATTGGATCAACTATCAGATATTTATCAGTAGTTATATGATACATTATGCTGTGATATATAATTAAGTATTATTATTATTTTACGATCTGTCAATATATGAGATATTATTAAATATAATATATAGTAATAATCTAATATTTCTGCGACTAATCACAATATAATACAGTGATCAATGCGTGATAGGCATCAATGAAACTCGAAACATCATGAAACATTTTTCATATAACTCGAAACATGAAACATGTTTCATAAAATAATAATAATATCAAATAGTGAAATTGTTGTGACATACAATTTATCATATTTTTATTATTTACATGTAAACTAATCAATACCATAGTATATAATAATATTATGTTTTTCTATCATATTATTTAATATTATATTTCGTGACAACAGTACTATAATAACATTATATTCATCTCATCATTATATTCGAGATTTGATTATATATTGTGTATTACTATAATTAATAATAATTATTTTTTCTATCATGCTAATAATCTAATACTAATTAATTGCTTTTATCCAATATACGTGTGATTATAGTATAATGTATATAATCTTAGTTTAATTAAGAGTATTCCTCTAACTAGAACACATTGTATATATCTTCGTGAGATCACTTTGCATAGTGTGTATAGTTATTATATTTTTATTTTCACATTTTATTTTTCGTATATTTAATATTTTATTTATATATATCTCCAAATTTTGATTGATATATTGTTTGGTGTGATATGTTGCTACACGCTAGTATAGTGTGTCTACGTTCGGTTATGTACGTGTGTTGGTTATGTGTGTGTTGTGTATTATTTATATATATAATTTTATTTTTATTATTATCTTAATAATTATTATATTTATATATTATTATATAATTATTAATATTTATTATTAATTTTATTATGTAATATTATATTTATTATTATATTATTTATTATTATTATTATTTATATATATTTATTTTATTAATTATTAATATTATTTATTTATTATTATTTTTACCATTATTTAAATTTATTTATATTTTTTCCATAGTTATGTCTGTTATTAATTTATTAACAATCTAACATGATCCTATTATGTCAGCAAAGTAATAATTTATATTATTTATTTAAAATTTATTATATATATTCTATATATATTTTATATAGTATTATTTATATTTATTTATATATATTTATTATTAATTTAATGCTTAATATATCTCTTAATTTGCTTTGATTGGCATATTTATTATTGATTATTATTAAATATAGTTTAATCATTATATAAATTTATTGTTATTTATATAAACTTTATTTTAATTATTTATAATTGTTCAATATTATATTTTATTTTAATTTTATTACATTGAAGATTAATAGATAATTCGATACGTTCTAATCTCGTTTGTTTATTAACTTTTATTTTTATTATATTATTTCTTCAGTATAATTTATTTATATTATAATAATAAGTATTCATGAAATTACAGAAAATAAAATATTCGTATTTAAATATATAATATGTCTCGTATAAAATTATATTTGTGTGAGCAAATTATAAAATTATATTATACATGTTTATTTTATAAGATTATATTTGTTTGCCTCATATATAATTTATTACCTTAGTCATTATTCTATCATTTCTTGATCCATATTTTATATATGTATTATTATTAATATTATTATTCTTATTTATTATATTTATAATATATTTTATTATTATTATATTAATTATAATTAAATATATTATTATTTAATATATATTATTTATTTGATTATTATATAAGTTTACTTAGATTTCTTGTGTTTATTCATAGTAGAAAGAAACTAGATAGATAAATTTCTTGTCGATGTTTGTGTGTTTTCACTGTGATCACTTCATTTTATTTCTGCTCTATCACTGAATATATTTTTTAGTGTGTGATATATAGTATATTAGAGTTTAGAAGGATTTATTTTTAATTAGGTATGATAATATGCAGCGCTTAAACTGAAACCCTATCCTTTTCGGTTTTGGTTTCTTATCGGGTTACATATAATATGTAATCACACAATACTAGTGTGTTGCTAATAGTAGTATACCTATTTTAACATTACTGGGTAATTAATTTTAGGTTGTTATATATATATTAATAATTGGATTGATTGTATTTTGAAATTGTGGTTTCAATATTGACATATATATATATAATAATAAATTTTTATATGTCATATATATATATTTGTTATTTATTATATAAGATCATAGATATTATTTTGTAATATCTTTACTAGTCAGAACGCTCGCACATATATGGTTTTTTTGAATTTTGAATATTCAGATTTGTGATATGTTCTTAGGATGGGTTTTTTCCCCCTCACCCCTCTCCATCTTTTTTTTGCTTTCTGTTCACTCCTTCTTAGAGTGGTACTGAATAGGTGGGTGTGGGTGGAGTGTGACTTCGTTCATTCTCATATTCCTATTAGGTCGTGAGATGTCTACTTGGAAATGCAGTAGCACATCTCGTGATAATTAAACTGGCTATACGTCTCTACGGCGTTTGACTAATTAACGGCGCTCTAAAATATTTAAGTGTTAGTGCTCAATATAAATTATAGGAAAAACGTGTGATCATCACTAGGAATATGTAATCTCAAGTATAGCATTTATTTTTCATATAATCTATTGTTCGTTGTTGCATGTGCGTGTGTGTGTCGTGTGATGCAATGTGATAGTTAGTACTCGTGTTTAGCAGTGCTTCGTGTGTCTCATCTATCTGCTACTCATCTTTCAACTTTTAGCGTGTTGTATAATATTATTTATTAAATTAAAAAATGCGCTCTATACATCTATGCTGATTAGGTGAGTGTCGCATAACGTCTTACATTATTAATTTACGATAGAAACTTGAAATAGCAAAGTTTGAGCTTATTGAAGATCGTCTCAATTAGTATAATGTTTGTCATTAACTAGTGCCATTGCATGATTATATTAGCTCTATGTTCTACTGCGAGAAGAAAGGGGCTACTCTATAGAGGCAGACTTTTTTGTTTGTCATTTCTTCACTTAATAGAGGCACATTGCAAATACTTACTTTTGAAACGTGCTGGCGCTGCCATTAACTTCAGATTTCTACAACGAAAAACATTACTATCACTTTTTCATCCTGCAAAAGTTCTGAAGGTGGTTGTTTTGTAGATTCATGTGATGAAGATTCGCTTTTGTACGGCTGGACGCAAGGAAGTGCATCCTGCAAAATAAAAAATATTTGTAATATAAAATTTTTATTATTTTCTTATTTCTTTTTCAGTTTGTAAATGCATGTACTAGTATTCGTTTACTAAATATATTTGAAAGGTTAAATTTCATTGTGCAATTTGGTTTCTATGCAATAGTTTATAGTTAGTTGTTATTGCACACTTAATAACTCATATATTTAGTTACATTGGTGTACGTAGTTTTGCTAAGATCAGTTGCATTTATTGTATTGATGTTGCAACAATTATTAAAATTTTGCACTTTAATTATTCTTCTATTACACGAGATGTGAAGTGTGTTCTGAAGATCTCCAATTATCTACTCTCACTTGTGTTATTGGAGTGTATTTACTTGATATATTATTATTATTGTGATTATATTTATGGGAGCTTTAACGCGAAAATGCTGAGATAATTATCTGATGAAAGAGCAAGTCAATTATTTATTATTATTTATTGGAATTTATTATTAGTGGGTATTATGTTGAATTGATTATTGGGATGTCGAATATTTGCTAACTGGTTCAATATTTTTTATCTATCTATAACACTCTGGACTTTTGAGCTTTATATATTATATATTTATATTTATAATTATTATTTAATTATTTATAATTTATATAAATTTAATATTATAAATTTATATTTATAATTATTATTATTATTAATTTATTCAATTATATTATATTTATCATTTATATTATTAGTATATAATATTTAAATAATTATTATTTTAATTATTATATTATAGATTAATATTATTATAATATTATTTATTATATTATTATATTTATTAATTATATTATTAATTATATTATTTATTATAATTATTTTATTATTTATTTATATATCTCTGTTATATATAATAGGTAAAATAAATGTCTTTTCACAAAATATCTTTTACACTTTAGTGAGTATAATATTATTTAATTTAGTTATTAATTTGTTAACAAACTATTACTCAGTGTTTTATAATATTAAATTACAATATAAATTACTTCATGATATCGCATTCATTTTAGCGAAAGCAAACACTTTATTTTGCATTATATAGTATTCACTGTATAGTTATACTTCATTTCTTGTATACATCATCAGCTATCAATGTGGAGATAATTGGGGGATATGTAATCTATATATGCTTTGATTAGGTATTTAATTACTATATTTTAAGTGGATTGTCAAGGAGCACAGTTCAATCGATGCTCATTTCTGAGCAGTGTTATCTGCGATTTGTGTGAAACAGCACTCAACCCTTTCTCTGTGAATTAGAGAAGTTAAGTCCATCACCGATTCTTCTCACATATCTCAAAACATGCTATTTGCAATTGAATTTTCTGAGCTTCTATGATCTTATCGCTTTCAGTAGCCAATTCAGGTAAAATTTTTGCCAATTTATTTTTAGTCTTAGAGACCAATTTAAATTCAACGTCAAAATTTGCAATAGAATTCAATAGGTTCATCTCCCGAATGTTATGCATTTTTGTGGCACTCTTTTTCGTATAGGCTGTGATCAATCCACTGTTGCTACTGGTACAGATATTGACTTTTCTATTGGCAATTAAGTATAGCTCATATTTTTTGCATATACTAGATTGTTGACTCGCATAGTGAAGCTCTCCTTTCACATACTGCGTATGTTGCTAAACTCCACCTCAGTCAGTACTTGTACTGTATATAAGTGCGTAAAACTTATTCGTCTGATTATCCTCTTCCCCCATTAGAGCACTAGCTATCGCAAGCTCGCTTACGATAACAAGGTGGCGTTTGCCATCTCCGCTTCAGCTTCCCTAAATGCTCGTTTGGTTTCCACCCCCAGGAAATCTTTTCGTGGAGGCGGTAGTTATTCCTCTAATATCAACTCAATTTTCGTGTAGAGGTTGCAGTAATTAAGGTCAGCCCCGGCCATGTTTAATTCGCAGATAAGTTATTAGTAGGTGCGCATAGAGATAGGATGCCTAATGTTGTTAAGTGTAATAGTTCTATGTTTGCTTGCACATTCACTACTGCATCGTGATGTCTTCTCTTGTAAGGCGGATACTCTCTCTAGCTTAAATAATGTTATTGTAAAATATCCAAAAAATTTCAGAGGTTGAAAGACAAGCAAACTCTCTCATTTCTTGTGGTTTCATTAATTTTTCAATATTACTTTAATTATCTTTCTCTATATATACCTCTCGTCCAACATTTGCAACATTGCTCTTCAATTGATAGTCGAATACTTGCGCTCGATTAATATGTCATAACTAAATTTATACCTTAAAATACAATAAATATCTCTTCTCTCTTCTTAGAATTTCTTCTCTCATAGCAAGTGATTCGTACATTGATGGCGCTTGTGATAAAGGCATACTATGAATGAAACATTATGTGTTCCTGGACTATGCATTAATAAATATCAGTATTGATTAGCTCTATAGTATCTCAAATAAGGGAAGTATGGTGAAATATTTCTTTGTCTTCCGCGCTGCTTGGTATAATCCGTATAGTAAAGCCTGCCCTGAGATCGAGTCCGCGTAGCAATTTCCATAGTTGCAATTGCAAGTTTTATTTCTATATCTCTTTAGCAGAGTAAAATTGTCAGATAGTATTGTGATGCTTATAGTGTCTAGCAGGCTCGCAGGTTATTACGATACATAATACGATTTCTGCTCTATCAGTTTGTGGCACGAAGTATCATAGCTACGCATAAATCCTCACAATATCGCTCAATTCCTCCCGCGATGTACCCCGAGTCTAATAATTTTTTTATTCGACTTCTTCTTGGCTTCAACTCAAAAAGAATGTGGGGCTATGTCATTCTCTTCATTTAATTATGTATTGGCTAGCGTGCCACTAACTTCAATCATATGTTTATAGGGTAATTTCTTTGTATCATAAATTCGCATTAATAGTTTCCTGTTTAATTAAAGTGTACATTTCTTTCTACTCTTAGCCTCACTCTATTTCCATCAATATTGTGGCATAATCTTCACTACCTCCTCCTCACAATATGTCTACATCATTCTTTAACCTCCTCCTCCCCCTTCCCTATAGTTTCGATAATATCTATTGAGTTGCTGTTATACGATGTCTATAGGTAGTCATTTGATCGCACTAGTAATATTTGCATTCGTGTGTATCGCGATGTGCAGCTGCATATTGGTTTATGTGATATATATATATACATCTGTGGTTTTGTTGTAAGAAGTTTGTTTTCACGTGTGTTATGTTTATACAGACATCCTATTATATGCTTTTTGTCTTTAGTTTCTTATGATATTTTATAGAAATGTAGGAGTGCCTGTCATAATGGATGTTAGGAATACAGAGACTTTGCTATCTGCTCTAATTATGACATGTTATAGTTCTGATTCAATAAGGCGCATACAGCCGCGCAGAGTGTTTAACATGATCGGGGGAATCTTCAATGTGGTTTTTTATTGTGAGTGAAAATGTCCGATAAGCCTGCTATCATGACAACAAGTCGACAAATGCTTTTCATACTTTAGTGTGTATATATTCCTTTCTTGTGTGTGTGTCTGGTCTTTGCGGTCTATACGAGATTTCTAATGGCATTTTAAAGTCGGATAGTGATTCGTGTGCTCTTTTTTGAGAGATGGACGATGCCATATAGTTAGCGATTATGATATGGAAGTTCTGTAGTGTCGTAAGCGCGTGTATAATTGTCTGTCTCTAGTCATAGTCTTATCATATTATAAATTACTGAGCCTTTTTATTTATATATTTCTCTTATAGTTCTGAGTTTGTGAGTGCCTCTTCATGAACAGGCTATAATCTGGCACCATCCTAGCTATATTTCATGTACGTGCTATCCATCCGATAGGGCTCGTTGCGCTCATATCTCTCTTGGGGTCTATCATAGACTTGAAGAGTCGTCGGAGTATGTTAGGTACTGTTTTGTGAGTCGGCACGTGTGTAACTTATAATTATTATCATTCTTGTCTTGAAATGCATCCCTTTACTGTGTCGGCAACAACTTCAGTTGAGTCTCGACCAACTTGTCACATCCAGCCAGTATAACTAGCAGGTCATTGCATTCATCGTAATTATAATATCTTTTTAATTTTAGTTTTTATAAAATCTCTAAGCAACGTCTGTGACTCACGCTATTTTTCCGTGTATGGGTGGATAATATTAATTGTCTCGTCATTGTCGCGCGTAAGTTTTCTATGAGTTGACTCATTCATCTATATAGTGATAGGGGGTGTGTCGGTGTCACTGTTCAGTGTGCACTATTCATTTATGTGCTTATATGAGCTTTGTATTAATCGATCTTGATATTTGATTATCAATTTGTGAGCAGGTTGCCACGAATATGGTTTCTAGTGGTTAATATTATAATCTTAAATCTCACCTATATCGCTACTATTACCCAATTGGATAACTTGTAGATATTGGGGAACAGGTTAATGACTTCACCGTGGTTGGGGATATATAGCGACTTGCTCATTCAGTGATTTGTACGATTCTGCTTAATCCTCTATGATGTCAACAGTATGATTTTGTTTTCAATATTATATTAAATATAGAATTATTTAATCACATACCGCTATTGCTAATGCACTGAGGGTATCATTTCTATAGTTACTTACCATGTATTATTATTAATTATTATGTCATATATCGTTATTATAATTCTCATATCATGTACTTAATGTGAGTTTACACAATTAAAGTTCTGATAAGTACTCTATTCATTTTTTCTCGTGTGTACCTTTATATGTGACTAAGTGTAGTCTCTGTGGCTGGGATATAGTAGTTAACGTCAATGTGGTAATCTTTCTTCTGCAGTTATGAATTTACAACATCCGTCTCTATTAAAATTAATGAGTATTCATGTGTGCATTGTGGTTAATCATATACGTCCTTGGATTGTCTTTATCGCGTTGTGATGTTTCTCTCGTTATTATTATTCTCGCTATTCTCATTCTCTATATTCATATTTAATATTATCGATACATATTTCTGTTTATATATCTCTTGCACACTCGACCCGTGATTATGTACTATAATGATACCTCGTAATTTTATTATATTTTTAATAATACTCATTTTATATTACTCTTTATGTCTCATTGTGTCATAGCAATCGACTTAATATTTTTTCTTCTAGTGATTTTTGTAAAATTGACAACCTATTATATAAACCAACATGGTGCATTATCTATTATAATTAAGTGTTATTAATTTTATGTGTATGATTACCTATTTCATGATAAGATATATTAGTTACGTCACGTCATAGTGCATATTGTGTTTTTATTACAAACTTTCATTGATTACCACGGTATAGATTAGTATTGCGTGCGTATATCTATATTTCTAGGCCTCACAGTGATCTATAGTTCGATGCTATTTCAGATTTTAGTCATTCTTATCGACAGCCATTTGTCTTTCACTTATATTGTATTTATGCCGTTAGTGACAAATTGTTATCGGACTCTATTGTGCATGAACATACATCGTTATACTATTACACCCGTGTTCGTAGGTCCTAAGTGTGATCCTCTTCTCTCTATGCTAGTGTGACTACGATATTATAGTGTTCCCGATATCACTAGAATTTCATGCTATTCTTTCTATATGTTTTCCGTGAGCGCTTCGCGGTGTGTGTGTCTCTGTATCAGTTTCAGAAGTACTAAATAGTTTTTCTTTTCTACGTCTTGTGTGGCTTTTTTCTTTAATCTTCTTCAACAGCCTTATTCTTTCTCAATCTGTTCTCTCTTGCTTGTGATATCTTTAATTACTATTATTCTTCCGCCCTTTTATTATCAGGACGATTAGACGGCACCTTCTCAGTTCTGCTCCTCTGTATCTCGTGTTATTTTGTTTGAGTAATTGACTTTGCAATCGTTGCTATGTGATCAGGGTGGGGCAGTGTAGTTCTTGCTGATGTGTGGGTGAGTTTTATTTCTAGCTTACGTATTCTACGTGTGTAGCTCATTGCACAGTATTGACGCGCTCACATATTTAAATCGCACGATTGCTTAGAAGTCAGTCTTGTGGATCACTTCTTACAAAGTGCCCTGCGTGCTTGCATGCCGTCGCAACGTTTGCTAGATGTTTTGATTGATTGTAAGCTCCTTCCTCTTAGATTCTGACTTATATGTTTTTGAGGTGGGTGGGAATTTTTATATTTTAGAATATTTCTGTATACACATCGCGTCTTTGCTGTTCTATTGTCGACTTTTTTGGGCGTGAGTGATACTATCATCTCTTCACCGACTTCTACATTGATGATTATAATTTAACTCGACTATATTATTATTCTTCTCTTATTCTTGAGCGAATACTCTTCTTACCTCTCGGCTTTGAGGAACTTACTCGTTGCTTCGTGTGTTGTGCTGTGGTTCGCTCGTGTCGTGTCGTTTATAGGTTTGCCGCTTTTGGTGTGCTGTGTGGCTCGCTCCGTCGTTGTGTGGCGTTGAGTATAGTTTTATACCGTCTATGTGGATAAAAATCTTATCTAATGATAATCGTCTCTGTGTGCGTATTACCTGATACGCACTAATATTATCATAGAATGCATGGTTCTTTTGTCTCTCTCGTGCGTCTATGATGTGGAGAATTTGTGTGATTGTAGCTGTGACTCGCGTGTAGGGTGTGATAATCGGTAAATATTGAATGCATAGGTTATAGCATTTACCTCTCTAAATCGTGTCTTGTGTGTCTCTCTGCTTATGGTCAGTCTAAAGCTTAGATAGTGCTCCGATAGGTTTGTTCTTAATAATTCTTAATTTAACTCATTAGTTAGGTTATGTGGTCTACTTCTTCCTTCTATTCATATTACTAGACTTGTTGTGTGTGTGTGTGCTATATTATATTTTTTCTTTTGTGTGTGTGTTCTCTCTGGTATTTTGTGTCTATATATGTGTAATTTTTCTTCGCTGGTTTTCGCACGTTAATATTTTGTGAAGATTGTAGATATATTAACGTACTATATATTTCAAGGGAGAGTTTATATTGTATGATGTTATTGTGTATATTAATTTTTCATTGGTTCATTCTATTGACCAGTTTCATATAATTAGCCTGAATGTGTGCGTATCTATTCTGCGTGTGCGATTGCTGATTTCTTTATAGTTATCCATTTAAGGTTTGTATATTTCTATTTGTGTGTCAGTTTGGACGTGGAATACCACTCTCAGCAGATGCAGAATTGCGGTTGAGTGCGGTGGTTATGGCTTTTTTGCAAGTGTGGTGAGCACTACTGTCATTATGTTTATGTATCTGCTACGTGGAGAGGTTGGGAGAATGTATGAGGACATAGCTCGCGTCAAAGCGCTCGTCATAGTCGCTGACTCGTGTCCTTCTGATGGAGATTCGTGCTCTTTCAGATTATTCTCGTTCGTTATATAGTGTGCGAGATGTCATCTATACATTAATCATTTAACCGTATAGGTGTTATTGTTATGTGGACTGATACTGTGTCTAAGAATGTTTAATGTAGTGCGGTGGTTATCTTTAATGAATTGATAGATCTATTATAGAATTACGATATAGAAAGTATTGTTGTGCTAATATATATTTAACGCAAGTTTGAAGACCCTGAATTGCCATCAGTTTACGCTTGGTTGATGCTAGGAGCATATATTTAAGGCTGTTTCTTGGTTACTATCTCAGGGATTTTAGATGTGTTTTTATTATTTAATTTTTTTGTAGTGCTTATAGTGAAGCGACCGGTACGTTATAATGTTGGTTTATTATTATAATTGGCGGCTTAATTCGATGCTATATAGTTGCGCATAAAGTAAACACTTTATATGTGTGAATCTGTGTTAATGAGTTTCTGTCACTACAGTTGAGTATAATATTACATCTCGGTTCTTACTATATTGTCTTGTATGATTTACACGTTTTTGTTTTCTCCTTCTCATTCTATATGGTGTTTTACTTTTTTGTTAATTTTTAGCTAGGTTTGGTTATTGTTTTAGTGTTTAGTTTTAGTGTGTGATCATCTTTAACTGAGGAGAAATTTTGTTATTTCTCTTCTTTTACTAGATTCTGATGAGATGATAAAAGGTTACAAAGTTTGTATCTTCTCTTGTACATAGTGATATAGTTCTTCTTATTTCATTATATAAGATATTAATTAAAATTAAATGAATGGATAAAAAATTGATATCTATATGTTATTAATTGAATTAATAGTTTTTATAAAATATAAGACAGTAATTGGTTTAACTCACATATAAGTCCTGTTCTATACAATTTAATATATAGAATCTTAATACCATTTATATGGATCATAATTATATTATACGCACTCTTTCCTTCTTAGGTGTATTCTTTAGGGTATTCACATAATTTATATTTATGCTATAGACGTGTTACTAACATCTCTACTATATATACAATAAGTACATTTATCTTTATTATAATAGTGTTAATATACAATAATTTTCTAACAGTTATAACCATACTAATTCTTATACTGCTGTCTTCTCGATACAGATTGCTCATCTTTGTGATTTTTTAACCATACTCTATCTTTTAATTTATATATCTCGTGATTATGGAATGTATATCTTCTAACAACACTCTAATTACTCCTTCCATTGTGTACTCCAATGATCCTCCCCCTATATTGGTGTGACTCACGCCTTACTAGATCGGCAGCACATATACACTACAATAATATTATATGTGAATAATAATAAAAGCTTGTCAACGCAGAGCGCTCATAATCAATGACCTGTTTATACGATATAGATATTTGTGTCTCTTGCGATTTATATATCGGTAATATTAGGTGAGTGTCATTTAGTGTGTTAACGGGGAAGAGAATAACGAGAGGTTAAGAGATGGCCCACGTATTGTTGTAGTTTCAGTGTTTTAATATATGAGTGGTTTTTCCGTGTGTGAATGTTAAGAAATATCTTTATCTCTTGTTAATTTCAATATAGAATAGTGATAATAAAGTGAACTTATAAGCGTAGTAAGTAGTGTGTGATATTTCTTCTCTCATATACTCGTCTTATCACACTCTCTCAAAACTATATATATATACTTATTTGAAAGTAATATAAGCAAAACTTGCTATAATACTTTCTCACTTCAATATATATAAAGTAAAAAATATATATTAATATATTTCTATGTGATTAGTAACCGTAGTAGTTTAATATATAGTATAGTTATAAGCTAGTAGTACGTAGTAGTAGTAGTGTAGTAGTAGTGTTTAAATTTATCTAATAATAATATATATTAATAAAATAATAATATAATAATATAATTATATATATAAATTATAATATTAATTAAATAAATAATAATATAATAATTTATAAATAATAATAATAATTTAATAGTAATATAATATTAATATTATAATAATATAATAATTTAATAATAATTAATTTAATTAATAATTAATAATTTTAAATCATTTATTTTCTTATTTGAATATATATTTATAAAGTTATCTTATTCATATAATAATAATATTAAATTAATAAATTTGAAAATATATATATATAATTAATAAATTATAATAATATGCCTTAAGTTTAAATATTATTCCGTTTTGTTTTTATTTATTCATTTTGCAATTTTTTATTATTTTTTTTTAACTACTATATTGAGTATTTATACGTATTAATAATTTTGGAATTATAATGAAAGAAAAATTCAAATTTATTAATACACTTATAAATTTATTATAAATAAGTTTTTTGGTAATAATTGAGAATTCCCTTTTTGTTTTATTGTTTATTATTATTATATAAAGTTATAAATATTATCTATTAATTTAACTACATTTATTTCATTTTGTATTTATACTTGTGTTTATTTTTTTAGCCATAGGCTAATAAAATTTAAACTGTTAAAAAGGAATAATAGATATATTTATAGTTTTCCGAAATACTCTAGATCTACCGGATTCACAGTTATTTTAAAGCTCTCTTTGTCGTGTGATAGTGATATATCCAGAGTTTACTTGAGATCGGATAAGCTTCTAACTTTTGAAACTCCTTCTCACAAAATTTTCGATGTATTCTTGGTCAATTTGTTTCAAATTGTTATTTTCACTACGTGTCGTTGTATATGATGGAATTAATGATGATAGTTATGTGTGATGATGTAGGATTGTGTGATAGTAGTGTGATTGATTAGATGTGAGATTGTAGATGTAGTTAGATGATATGGTTAATGTGATGTGATATGTGTGTATGATTGGATATGTGTGATTTGTAGTGATAGTGTATGTGATGATATAGTGTGATTAGTTGTATATTATAGTTAGTGTGATTGATGTTGTAGATGTGTTGTGTAGTGTTAAGTGAGATAGATAGGATAGTAGTGAGTCTGTGTAGATGTAGATAAGGTGTGTTTTGTGCTCGTCGTTTGTAATGGGTCGATTTAGTGTGTGTTTGTGTTGTTTGTGAATTTGGTTTGTGTCATGATAGATGGTGATTGGTGTGTTTGCTCACATTGAATTCCGTGCTTGTTGTTTATGTTTTTATTTTCTCTTTAAGTTTGTGCCCTGTGAAATGATCTCGTTATAGGACTGATGCATTAAATATATTGCATATCGCAATTCTCCATCGTTATGACCCATGAAGTGTATATTTACATATTTAATCGTTAAATCTAAATAGCTCATCTTCACTACTATTCTCTATTCACTCTTAAGTCTTATCTACTCTCTCTATATCATCTATATATCTATTCTCTTCTCTTATCACTCTATTCTCATCTATCGGTTAGTAGTTCATGGCTCTTAATCGTCTAATATACTTCTGTCGTCTAGTGTTCTCTATATCTTACTATCTCTAATATATTCATATCTCTATCTAATAATATTATCTATAATATCTTACTTATTCATATCTCTCTTTCATTATTATATTCTACTATATTACTCATCTCTTTCATCTATACATATATCTATATATATATCTACTCTCTTATTTTTTAGCATGTTATTCACACGCTCGTGCTCTCTCGGCAATGCTCTCTTCTCTCTATACATACGCGTATTGGCGGTTGTATACATCACTCCACAATATATTCAAAGAGACTATAGCCTCAAAGTCTTGGTACACGCAGCATGATAGCACAGTGACGACTTCGGGCTTTAAAGTGTGAGTGTGGTATAGTTGTATTACTATTCAGTACGTACATTACAGATGATGTGAGTAGAGAGATAGTACTGACTCTTATCTAACAGATAAGTGGATAACCAGCTCTAGGTATTGAGAACTTCAAGCTATGTAAGGCTATCTCGTGTGCCATTGCTCTTTGATATTCTATTAGTCTGCGGGACGTGGCGTGCCATCTCATATCATTGTTCTAAAATGGCCACAGCGACATTATATATCATTGTGCACTCCGTACCATCACTAGTCATACTACCCTTGTAATGCTGTGCGATGGTATTCGTTCTATTAAGGAGGGGGCACGCGAGTGGAAAGCCTCCCTCGAGCAACTGCCGCTACGGTACCTATAGACAATAGAGTGATAAAAGCACCACATTCAAGCGCCGCAAATAAGATATGAGGTTATGCAAGTGAAAATTATGTAATGTATTATATGAAGGTGACATGATTAATTTTATATAAGTCTAATTAGCTACTTATGATCTCTGAATCCTAATTATTCGTACTAATATAGTACCGGGTGAAACGCTGATAGTCTCCACCCCAGATATGAGTAAGCAGTTTTAACTCCATTACTAATAGGGTCAGGATGATAGACCTTTGTAATAACTGGAGTAACTGTAGTAAGAGGTAGAGAGATAAATGTATTCCGTGCACCGTGATCCGTTATTATTTAAAACAGTATATATCTAACCAGTTACTTTATAACTTTGTAGTGTGATCCGTCCTATAGCTATAAACCATATTTGGGTGATTAGTGAGGTTTCCAAGATATTCTTTTTTGTGTGTTTATTAAGGTGCAATGTGATGTTTATTATTTAGTCAACAGTGAGAGACTCGAGAGAACTCGTCGAAATAAGAGATATGGAAAGTTAGAAGTGTGTCTTAGTGAGTGCGTAGAATTGATAGAAGTGATTGGGTACTTTTAAGTGAATTAAAATTTATCTCTCAAGGTTGCGAACGATCCCTACCCTGATGTAAATTCTATGCTCTATTTTTTTTTGCAGATCATAGACGTGTGAATGGGTAATGTGCAATAGATTAAGACGATATAGAGGCAATATATGAATAAATATGGTAGGAGCTGGAGTTGGTGTAATATGATCGTTAAACAATATAATGGGTCTGGACGTTCTCATTTCTCGTGTGTGGCATACTGATTTATAGCGTAGATGTGAGGGTGTATACACAGTATGTCAATATTTCATGAAAAGTGCATCTCGCAGAGTGAAATGTAGGAGATACAGGATTTGGACATTTTGTCCCGTGACGCTGTAACTACAACTATTTGAGTCAATATATATAAGCGTGATTAGATTATTGTATAGAGTTCTCACCCTCATCAATCCAATGATCGTTTGTTATGTAGGCGTTATTGAAAGAATGTCTAGGTCATACTCAGTCTAGTCGGTGATGTATTAGTGATGGATAATTGCCATAAAGGGATGAGTTGGTTGTGTGCGTGTGGGGCTTTGGTATAGCGCAGAGTGACGGTGCCATTTCAGTTCCAGGGTTCGGTTCTCTTGGGTGCAATATGTCTTTGTGGTGGACATAGCTGTTCTGGTCTGTGCACTCGACGTGTAACAGTCTCTGCGCCGCTCATCTCTGAGGTGGACGAGAGTGTAATATTTCTCCTGTATAAGGAAACTGTCATTTATTTAATCATATATATAGTATGGACTCTTCGCGTGTCTGTGTGAACAGTTCGTTAGTGTGTTCTGAGAGGTGATATGGCAGACTTTCTCCAAGATTGTGTTCTGTTTTCCACTCACTTTGTCATGTCGCTTACCTTCTTTTATTTCAATATTGCCTCATTTTGCTTCCGCCTTTTTTCCCTTTCTCATCTCTTCCCTTTTTTCTTTATTTTTTGTCGTCTGGTCCACCCATTTGGTTGGTCATCTTCACCGTTTGTGAACTTCGTCAATAACCAGTTTCCCTTCACTCAATTCAATGACCATTTTTTTTTACATCTCCCTCGTTTCCTGTCGTAACTTTTAAAGTGATCCAATTTATAACTAATTTAATAATATATATATAATTATAATCTACTATTATATAATATATATATTAATTAATCTTTTCTTATATATATATATATATATTTTTTATATATATATGATATATGTATATATATTATGTATATTTATATTTATATATATATATATTATATATATATTTATTTTATGTATATTATTATATATTATATATTATATATATATATTATATATATATATATATATATTTTAT